>JABFQM010001579.1:0-20029 GCA_022816865.1 Zelostemma sp. ZL-2020
CGATCCGGAGTGCGCGTCGTAGTGACGAATGCCGCGAAGAGCCGACTTTAACCGATGACTCGCGGCGGCGACGTCGGCGAGATTCGAAAAATTGGCGCGACGGTTTTCGGCCAATGAGAGGCGAGCGCGAAACGAGTGCCTATGCGTGTACCGCGAGTGACTCCGTGTGCCGCCGGACAAATTTGCCATTCTGCCCTGTGCCAGTGATTGTCTTTTAAAAGTATAATACGTAGAAAGTACGAACTTTTCGAGTTCGGCAACATTTTTGCGCTGTCGGAACAACGAGATTTCGCGGGACCGGGCGACAGGGGGTGCTGCAGAGACACACGGGGTAATATGTTTCGTGCGTACGGCACTGCGCCGGCGGAAACACCTTCGGCCGGCGACCTTTACCCCTGGCATACACCGTTCCACAATAAAGGTGCCACTATTATTTCATAATTATGCATTTCTGACCTTTCCATTTATTTTGCCTTTCATATTTCATTGGAACTTCATATCGATTGCCATTGAATGGAATTAGAGTAGAGCTTGAACGCTTTCCAATTTTTTACAAACTCTTCCGGTTGTATTTACGCGCAGGTTTTTTTTTACGGGATTGTGAATAACATATTTTCCTCCAAATGTAGGTTACTACGGCCGTGATGACCGACGTTTTCAGTATCTCGTGGATTATGATTATGGTGAGGTTTTCAAACATTTGTTTTGATAACTATTATTTTATTTAGATTATTATCAGCATGACTAACGGCCGATTAAGGATCGATTGAACGTTGACATTTTTATTTTCGTTTACACCCGGTTTATTATTTGTACGATATAAATCGGTGCTTTCCCGGAATTAAAACTTAACTCCATTATCTGCGGCTTCCCAGCAAAACCTGATAAGTCTATTCTTCCATTTGCAAAACATTTTTTTAAGAATTCCTTCATTAAAAACGAATTCTCATAATCTGACTCGATATTTTCGTCAAATTGTCGTAAAGTAATGTCGTCATCGATTCGAATTTTCGTTTTATCAACTGTATTTTTAAAAAAACATGGAATGCTTTTCAATTACTCATCAATTTTCCATTAGATCCTAGAAAATTGTAGGAACCAAAAATATAACATCCCTTATGATTTAATTTGCTTTTAAAAATGGAGTCAAGGTCTTCTTCGGGGAAGCCTCGGACCAAAAAACGCAAAAAGCATGAACTAAATTAAAGAAAAAAAGAACACGTAGTTCTAATCAAAGAATAATTACAATGATAAAAGTATTTATTCCCGAAAACAACTACGTGCCATTTTTAATGAATCAATTACAACGTCAAGTCGGAAATAGATTTCTCGAAGACGATTCGTTGATTGAAAAGAAAAATCTGTTCGGCGTCGTAGCGGAACTGCTGAGCGAAGCTCAATAGCGCCGATCCACGTGACCAAATATGACTTCTCTTTTCTTCGTCGCTCCGTCCATTTAAACCTTTGAGAATGAACAAGTAAGCACAAATGAAATTGGAAAAGCCACTGCAATTGACAATTTTGAAAGGCGCAGAAACCGCAGAGGCTACGTCGATTCGTTATCACGCGCATAAATACGATTGTAAAGCGTTGTTGACTAGCGCGATGATGTCGCGTCGGCCACGTGACATTTGGCTCTCGAGATTATTTATCAGTGGGCAAGGGGGGGCGGGGGGGCGGATGTGTTATTAACAGCGTAACTTCCGCCTCGTAACTTCTCCCAAAAGACCGACTCACGTGAAATAATGCAAAATTGGAAAACGCTCCGTTGATTACGTATCGAATGATGCAATGTTTGCGCAGTTTGCATCTACTCTGAGAAAGTCGATCGCTCCTCACAATCTCACATTTCGTCGCTTTTATTAACAAACTTTCCGTTCTATATTTAATGACTTCTCTCTCTCTCTCTCCCGCCTTCGATCGTACGTTTCTCGGGAACTTGGAGGGTTGAAATGCGAAATTTCCCTTTGGACGATATGGAAATTATGAATCATGACGCGCAGGTGCGTGGCACCTGTTCTTCCGTGCCCGATTCAGGTCCGGGGTGGGGGGGCTAAAAAGAGCAGAAAAGAGGAGAGAAGCCGGGCCCGGATCTCGCGGAAGGTTATAGGAGTCGGTGTTGCTGATTGCAATGGAAAAATATGGGGAGAGCAAGCGAGACGGCGGTACCCGGCGAAAGAGTGGGAGAAGGGGCGAGAGTGCCTTGACCTGGCCTGACCTGCGCAACTTTGCGCCCTACTCGGTGTACCTGCTGCTTTTTGCTTTCTGCCCTAAACCTCGGAGCCCCCTTTCCAGCGTTCCCTTTCCTTCTTTGCTCCTCCCCTTTCGCCACCCACTCACTCGTACCCTCTTCATCGCGATTCCTCGTTAGTTTTATATTGCAAATATTAATCGACGACCTTCCGGAATTGCGATTCACTCAGGCTTGACGACTATGTCATTTCTCGGTGAATTTATATGTGAAAATTGTTCTCAATGACAATTGAATACATGCGCCTTGAAAAATGGGAAAAAATGGAACCATAAAATAAATGGTGAAATAAAATTAAAAGTTTGTTTCCGCCACTGGAATCGTAAAAGTTACATCACATTTTTACTGTTTAGATGTTGCGATATCTTTTATAGCGTAACTTTTTGCTAGGGTGGAGAAAAGTCAAAGAATAAGGTCGTTAATCAAAGAGAGAATGGGCTTTTCCGGTTGACCTTTTGAATTTACCTTTCCGAAAGCCGAGTAAGGAAGCCGATTGTAACCGCAGAGTTGTTATCGCCCCCACTATCTCTTCTTCGTCATGGCGTACAGTTAGCTCGAAGGGGTTATGCCCTGGTGTCGCTCGCAACCCAGCAATCGATAGACCCTGATGTGCCGGTTGTCTACTTGGCCCCACAGGACGATTGATGGACAGAAATGGGACGTATTTCTCCTTACACGATGGGCCGTTAAAAATTACCGAGATACCGAGTCGCGCTGACTTGAAAATTGAAAATTATCTTCATCCCTAGCAGTTTTTACAATAAACGATTCCAAGTTTGCCAAAGTTCACGCAATGATTGTGTTTTATAAATCAATAGGGAAAGTCGACATCGTTTGAAAACGCGATTCGATATTTTTTCTATTGTTCAAATTCAATACTGAATTTTTTCAGGTACCGTCTATGTAAAAGGCACTTTCATCGCCTGCGAAACACTCCAACACTGCTCAATTATTTATCGATCCTTTATCACATCGCGAATGCCTCGTGCTTGTATTTCTCCAGGAATTACTCGCAAAGTAACGTTTTTCCAACGAGTTTATTGCAAAATGAATCGAAATCAAGGCGTGCTAAATTTCGCGTGCTTTTTCGGGGCAAATATCGATCGGCCCAGCAATGAAACCACACCTAGTCGACATGCTTTTTTGCACCCTCTGACATTACGAGCCAACGAAAGAAAAAACAAACAAAACGTTGGACTCTCAATGGGTGTAATCGTGATAATGAAAAAGGATGGGAAAAGCTCGGAATAACGGGACGAAGAGCGACAGCGATAATGCGAAGAAAGGCGGAGAAGAATGAGCAAAAGACGCGGATTATGCAGACTATCAGGTGGCACAATAAATTATGGGCGCCATATGTCTGCATAATAATACGCGGCGCCGCTAATATCTGCGAGCCGTTCAATGTAAATACGCGTCTTTGGTCCTCGAGTCGCGTTATTCATCAAAAACATTTCAAGAATGCATTCGAATGCGAAGCGTTTTTTCATGGGAAGATTGTACATTCAATAAAAAGAGTGAACGGGGGATTTTTTTCTTCTCCAAAAGGAAGATTAGATTTTTTTATCGAGCCCGAGTTTCGGGTTGCAAGGGGAAAAAAATGAACGAGCCATTTCGTTGCTTATACGACGACGACAAACTTTTACTTTCGGGCAGATAAGATATTGATTTTGTGTTACCCGACTGTTTGAGGAAGATTATGTTTTACGTAGTAGGTACTGATAAAACGTTGGAATAACGAGCGCCTAAGTTTTCATTAGTCCCGAGAAATTTTAATGAATTTTGCTCTTATCTTAGGAATTCGTTCTGGAACTTTTCTTTTCGGCGGCAAAATGTGACTTTTTGAACTTTGCTTTGAATTTTTTATAAATATTCAATGAAGAGCGACGTTTCATCGTCTTGCCGATTAAATTGATAGATGTCTTGATAATCGCCGGAGTCGTGCAATTAACGCGTTTACCGCTCTTTTCCCGTGGTATCAGAGAGATTCTTATTGGCCGATTCGGCGGCAAAAACGCGTTGTGAAGCCTCCCACGCTTATTCGATTCATTAAAATCAAGTTTCATGGAAATGCAGTTCAATTAAACATCAACTACGACCGCATTCACACAAGGCGGATCGCGTTTCTGAAATGTAAATTATCCCTGCGAGAAAGCGATCATGTCAATAATTAAAAATAACGATTCATTTGTCACTTTTTCATCATAACATTCATCCTTTCTATCGGATCCAAAACCAGAGCGCTTTTAATAACGTTTTACTCGATGTAAATTTGTCGATCAATTTTTTTAACGCGTTGCGCAACGTGAATAGATCTTCAGTTTTACTCTCGTTTTCTGGAGAAAGTTGCCCCTGCTTTTGGTGGTGAGCGAAAATGACTTTGCGAGTAAAATTGTGTCCAAAATCATAAACTTGACCTGAAAAATGTGCATCATTTTTTTTTTAATGACGTCGAGAATTTGATTGTCAAACAATTAAGATGATTGCGTTTTTTATACTCGAGTCTGAAATTAAAAAAAACATATAGCGTGTAATGTAAAATTATTTTAAACGTACCAAACAAACTGGAATGTAATTAATTTTATTCGTGTAAAAATTACGACCAAAGTGCCCTTTTTTGAAGTTGGAGACATTTTAACCGGTGTTGGAATGAATAATGGATAGAGAAACCGTCAATCGAAGTTGGACAAAGTAGAATAAAATCAAGCGAGCTCGAATTCAATTTATGCAACGCTACATTTATATCACGGCGCGTACGCGGTATCGGTGGAACACATAAACCGAGACACTCGCAGACTCGGCAATGTATTCTGAAATTCTCCTGCTACGTACTCGCCTGAATGGAAATTCCCAAGCAAAACACCATTACACGTGCCAGCCAGTCAATGGCTGTAGGTCGATAAAACGACTATCGAGATATTATTGCATTTTTTTTCCGGCAGAATAAAATGAGAAGAGGAAAGTGTAAACATTTGACACGGATGTAGGTTGACCGCATATTAAAATGAGAAAAACAAGCTTCAACGAAAATGAAACGATTGTGCCAGGAAGGATAAAAGGAGCCAAAAGAAAAGAAAAAAGAGGAGAAACGGCGAAGGCAAAACCAGAGTCAATATTTATTCTGAAAAATAGTCGTTGAGATTTCGTCCCGATAAATCGTTCGTGCCTAAACCACGAAAAAATGACTTGACTCCTTTCTTGGTCATTTTTGTTCTGTAAAATCAGATCATTCACGAGTTTTTCTGGATGCATATTTTATAGATGAGCGCGTAATTTACACTCGAAGAGCTACTTGACTTGGACATTTTTTTACGATCTCGTTTATTCTAGATCGTAAAAAATCGCAATAGCTTAAAACCTGCAATTACGTTCCTGCAGGAAGCCGCAGAATCGTCGGGGGGAAAAAAATGTTTCGAAAAATGTGCCGCTTTTTCGTTGTCGAAAATCGCGCGAAGCGATGGTGAAGGAGGAGGAAAGAGACGTCGAGAGTTTTCTTGGGACGTGTAAAGATAAGTAGACGTAAAAGTCGTGGCAGGAGGTGAAGGGAAACGAGGGAGAGGAGCGAGAGTTATCACGGTCGAGGTTTAGTCGTGCAGAGCAGGTAGTAGGGGCTACGCATGTCAACTGGGAGGACATTCAACTATCGATCGCTCGAAACTGGCTACCCCCTCGTCAAGGGAAACAGTTCTTTCCCTCTCCTTTTCTCTCCTTCTCTCTCTTTCGCTCTTCTTTTCTCCGTCTCGCTTCCTCGACCCTTCGCAACGCTCGCCTACACAAAAGTTACGTCAACCTTTCCACTTTTCTCTCTCCTTCACTCGTTTTGTACCTGGCTCTCCTTTTTTTAATGACTTTTCTCATGATGTTGCAACTTATGCTCAATTTACCCTCGGAAATATGTCCATCCGAGGCTTTTTACGGGTTGTAAAAATTTACCACCTCTAAATGGATGTTCCTCGTTCGGCCGATCGGGACCTTGACTATTTCGAACTCTGGGCCTTCTTTTTTCTTTCTCGACTGTGACAAATTGTACCTTTCATTTCGGCGTGAGTTTGCTACGGTGAAGTGGCGAGCGACTTTCAGTAACTTTCGTAAGAAAGTAAGATTAGATTATCTCGTGCCATTTTTTGTTGAAACATTGAACCACGAATGTCTTCGAAGAAAAGAATGTTTCGAATTATCAAAGAGGTCACGAGTCGCGATTGAACGAAACGGATCCAAAACTTATCAATCATTGTTGCCGGACAAACGAGTCTTCATTCTACTGTCACGAGTGATTCATTCACCTACGTAAATGGCAAGGATGGCGAGTGTCGATAAATTTTCGTTAAAAGAAATCACGCGCACCATGCAATTCACCTTTCAACAGTTTTCAAACGAGCATTTCCCGAACCACTCGAGATTGAAAAGGAAAGAATTTTTGTCTGAATCGTAAACATGAAATGTAGCTCAACTAAGTACTAATTCGCTTTTCGTGTGAAACGAATTTTTCCTGTCGAAAATACTATCAAACAAATTCGTTACGGGCAGATGAATTTTTGGAGCAACCAAACTTCTCCAGCATATATTTTGGTTCGTCTGATAAATGAATTTGTGGGCTCCGTCTTTTTTCCTCTAAAAAGATCCCCAACAGCTTTTCCGAGAAAAAAATTCCGAACGTCGAATTCTTTGGGTCATTTGTTTTCAGGGAAATAGTTTCGGTCAAATAATTGGACGTTTTGACTGTTTTCTTTGGAGTTTGAAATCGTCCAATTTTTTATCGTTCGAAGTACGATTTTAGCCTGAAAATCCGATTGAAATTGCAATCGGATAATAAAAGAAGTGAGGTAGATGTCCCCAATTATTATTAACTTTTTTTACAAAAAAAAGCTGTCGTTTCAGACAACACTCGTAGTTGAAAATAATTTTCAATTTTAATCGTAATCACGTTTTTCCCAGCCATGTCCATTACTGGGACATTCGTGCTTCTGACTACTTCATTGCACGTAATTAAAGAACTGATTACTACTGTACAAAAACAAAATAGCAACTTGTTCTTAAGAGAATTCTGCATTGTTTACAAAAAGAACAGAATCGGAAAAGTTATTTTTTACTTGGAAATCAGCGTTTGAATTTCGAATTTTGCTTAGGTGGTCCATTACTGGGACATTTACTTAATGAAAGTTTCCAAAAAAATCAATTATTTGCTTAATATTCCGTTACAGTTTGATTCAAATCGGATTAAATTCTATTGAAACCATTCTATTCAAACCAAATTGTATGGGAATTTTCATCATTGATTACACAGAAATCAGTTTCAATTTAAATTCAATTTCAATATTACATCAGTTATTACACGCATCCATTTATCGCTGTAATTGTTCATTTTATCCTTTCATTGTCCAAATTCACTTGAAGTTACGACGTGTGAATGCCTCAGAAAACAACAAATCAATGTTAACAGCCCGAAACCGCCTTCTCTCGAGTAAGCGTAAAAAACATTCGAAACGAAACGGGCGCGTTATTCGTATCTGGGTGAAACAAGTATTAAAAAAAGTCACTATTTACAAAGCAAAACAGAGCAGCTGTCCCGCATTCGCGTCGCCCGGCGAAATCGAGTGATTTTTTCCATCATGGTTAATGGAGCAAGTTGGTGGAGCACAAACGAAAGCCGTATAGTTAACGGTACACCAGCGGGCGATTTCCTTCCACCCAGCTGTGGAAGGGAAGCAAATAGAGGAGGAAAAAAATGGCAGAGACAGAGAGCGCGCGCTCGTCAGGAAATCAGTATGATAAACTCGGCAACCCCAATTTTCGTGGCGCGTTCGCAATATCCTGCGCCGTGTCGGCGGGGAATGTTGGCCGTGCGGACGAAGGGGGCGAGGGCGCGACACACGAGGAGGGTCGCCACCACGTGCGCGCCGCGGACCAGCTGATCGGCCGTGCACATGCGTACACGACCCTACCCCCCGTGTCCGCGTGTCCGTTTCTGCATCCACTCGGTCCATCTTCCTTCTCAACCGACGTTTCTGCCTTCACGCTTCCTGTCGCGCTAATTTTATAAACGCCAAAATCGTCGAGTCTGCTAAAGACTTTTTTTGCCTCCACGTATAATGACAAGGAGTTTGAAATAACGTATGTTTGCCGTACAAAAAGCCTTACTTCCTGGACATTTTCAATTGTCAGTCACGCGCCGTTGCCTGTAAAACACGAATACCGTAATGCGTAATGCACTCGACTCTATATTTCTTTCGTTTCCTACTTGCCTCGCGAACGTTTAATCTATTTGTTACTTGTAGATGTAAAAATGATGAATTGTCATTGAAATTCAAGCTCTTTCAATCGGATAAAACAAACGGGCAATTAGGTACGTACCAATGCGAGTATAATTAGAATCAATGAAGACTTCATTCACGGAAATTTTCCCATTCACGTCTCGCACTAATTTTCGCGTATTCCGTGCACTTTAATGCGTAAAGGCAAATGATGGCTCGTATGTGAGTTCCTTCCACGCGTGCATGCGATATTCTTTCGTGCGTGTACTCGTAATTCAATAAACGAATCGTGGGAAGCCCATTGTGAGATAATCCTCGAGCCTCTTCGTAACGAGACTAGCGCGTGCGCGCTGCACTTCCGGTGGGTCGAGTTCGTCCCCAAAGCTTCTCGACCGGAAACGCGGTATTTTCCAATACACGTTCAATTTCCTTGTATGAACCCCCGCGCGTTATATTCCATTAGCCAAACTTTGCAATTGGATTTCTCCTTGCGCAAAACAAAATTCGAGCTGGCTTTATTTATGCTGGTTTACCATTTTAGAAAACGAGGACAGTTTTTAATGAGGTGTGACGAAATTGGCTCGTTTTTTATTAAGTTTCTCGAACTGAATAACGTTGAATTTGTTCTAGCGCTATTTTGTCTATTAGCCTTGATTCATATTGTTGGGGAATTCTATTCACAGCCAATCTAGTCAAGGACGCTGCATCTACTTCCTGCTGCAGTTACTTTATGAATGAAAATGGAGATACAATAGTGATAAAAAAAACGGCGCGAATGTGACGGAGCGACGTTTTTTAACGCTGCTCGTTAAATGATTAGATCGAGTTTCGCTTTCTTTTATATTCGCATTCATGTTTTTAGTAACCCGATTTCGAAAAATCGAGTAGTATTATTTGCAACCTTTTAACCGGCTCGAATAGACGTCGAGAAATGGAAATCGACGTTTCGATCGCGAAGCATCGGTCTCAGTCAATGGTACGTCTCCTAAAAATAAATGATTGCGCTGCCGATCCACTCGAGCTCGCCTCACGAGGTATGACATTCCGCGGCGGTGCACTCGAAAAGTCATATACGCATAGACGCGCGGAATCGTTGACTGTAACCGTGCGTGCGTCGCATGCGTAACGCATGACGCGCGTCGCTCGAAAAGACGGGAATAGAAGCTGAAACGACAAACCACTCACACCGTCAATCGCAAAATTCTTACTATTTTCAAAACACTCGATTGCTCATCAACTTTTGGAAATTAAATACGCGATTCGGTGCATTTTATTCCAACGAGGTTACGTAATTTAAATTCGTATTTTTCCGATTTCTTTATTGCTTGGAGAGTTAGATAAGTTTTGTTGAAATTTTCCACGTTTACAGAATAAGTATTAGCTAAATGCGAAACAACCATAGATGAGGAGTTCTCTTGTTACGTAATTGTTAACGACGACTAGTGACAGTCGGGTTTCGCTGTTGAGAAATGGCCGTTTCACGACGACGTTGTCGAACGCAAGAAAAGTTTCAAAAACTGACAAGCTGGAATTCTCGTTGATCTTGATCAATAAATTAACACGTCTCGTTTCCAAAACAGCGGGGTAAACATTGTATACGTGCTGAGTAAGACAATATACATTTATCTTCCGGGCAAAAAATCTTGCTGATTCAAGCACTCGTTGCGCGGTTCTGATTTCCTCCTCCTCCTCGTTAAACAAACATTACTTTCTTCCAAGTTTGAAGAACATTGATTCGAATCGTACAAGTTTTCATAATTTTACTGAAAGATAATTTTATAAACAGCTTTAAAAGCATAACATTATTGCAAAACATTTTTTTTGTCGGGATTTTTTCATTTCATAAATTCAATCAGTTGATGATTTCCGATTTTCTACCCAAATTTTGTTGAATTATTGTTACTATGTATCACAGCCTTATTTTTTAACATTTTCGAGTTGAAAACCTGCGGAAAAGTCAAGGAGTTTCAGCCCGAAATTGAAGTAACAAAACCCTGAAAGAGATGAAATATTTGTAATACTTTGGCCCGATTCAATGCAAAAGGGACGTAAAAGTACAAAAAACGGGAAATTACAAGAGCAGCCTTGTCCTCGCAAAATCCAGTTCCCGTCTCTTTCTCTTTCCCGCCGTGAAGGGACGAGAGTTGGGCCACAACAACGCGACCCAATTTCACCCGGCACGAATTTCGCGCCGGAAAGCAAGGGATCGCATGTCTCCGGCGAATCAATATCGCATATGCGCCTTCCACGTCGTTCCCAGCTCCTTCGCATGATACAATGATGAAACGTTTTACTGACGCGAGCTGATCAAGCTCGTACTGTTACTTCAAGAACTGCTTGGCTGCTTGCAACAGTCTCGTCGTTCCTTTCGAAAGTTCATATTTTTCATTAATCAGCGTTCGTTAATTTACGAATAAGAACCATTTGCCATTTGCGTACTTTCCTAAAAGCGCGTGCATCGTAAATCAAGCGTTTTTCGCCAACAGATACGTCTTACGACCCATGTAAGTCGTAATTAAAATACGAAATTGAATATAACTGCATCCTTCCCGGTCCAAAATGATAGGGTATATTCCGAGCATCTGATCCGTCCGATGAAATTCAGTCAAGCCGCTGAAATTGAGGAGCGCGTCCCGCGATAAACGATGCAAATAATGATTACCGTCCGTCAAATTGACGCTCCGATGACAGGAAATTAGCAAAAGTTGCACGGCTGAATTTGTTTGTTTTCCCATCGTCAATCATTGCTATTAACCTTTTTTTTCTTTTTCAACGCTATACTTTTCGAGTCGATCAAATTGCTGAACTTTCAAATAAGGATAAACACGGAGCGAGTGATTGAAATTTTTGTTGCTTCGAGTTGCTTTTCTTTTTTCGCCGCAATTTGGGCCAGAGCGAGCGTATGTAATTAAACGCAAGACTGATGTACTTCCGCGTTTTTGCAACGCGAACATGATGAAATACACGGTGACACTGTCCGAGGATACGAGTTTCAACGACGACTTGCATCGAACACACGCGTTACGCAGTTAAATAGGTTAAATAGGTTAATATGTACATCCGTATCGTAGATTATGCTACCGATGCATGGCAGCAAGTTTCAATTACACCGCTCGTGATCGGCGCGGGCTACGTGTATTTCCTATTTGCCACATCGATTATGCACTTACAGCGCATGTTAAGTACTAAACTGTAATTAAACAATTCGCAACTTCAAAAATTAAATATAACCTTCGCCCTGCTCTTGATTAAACAGTTCGTTCACTTCGACTAATCGATACTGGAAATCTTATTACTTTTATCAGATGAAATTTAAGTGACAGAAAGAACAGGCCCTAGTTATTCCCTTTTTAACTTGGAAAATCAAAACAAGCAGGTGATTTTTTATTTAATTCGTTTTCTAGGTGTTAAAAAGACACTTTTTTCAGTAATAATTTAATCGATAAAAATATGTATTTAAAAATATTTTAAGATAGATAAAGAAGGAAAATAAAGAGTAAAAGGGAAAACAAAAAAAAGAGTCAATTATAAAGTAATTAAAAATGAAATGAGTCGTTGATAAAAATATAATTCGATAGCATCTTTTCAAAATTATTTTTAGGTAGATTTTCTTGGTATTTGACGCAACTTGTCACGTGGGAGTTATTTATTATTTTACCCACTACTACGTTTTCCTGAAATTACAATTTTTACAAACTGAAAAAAAGATGTTTCGTAATAAAAATAACTTTCCTTTCTTCTGGGTAACGAGACCACTTAATTGCCGATGAAAATGTACACTGATGAAATCGATAATTATAAACGAAAAGGATTCTGCCGGGAGTATATCAAGTGCTATTAGAAAATAAAGTCCGTCAATATTATAAGTGGACCAACATGAGTTATGTTTTCTTCATGAACGTAGCCGTTGTCTAACACTTTCACCAGCGACAGCGGGTGCAATCGTCGATTCATTTGACGCTTCTCGGCATCGATTTCAAGTTACGTTTCAAGTCGCTTCAGGCGTTCACACGCGTCTGTTTTTGTAGTGAAACGCTACCGATTTTACAGCGCCGTTGATGGTTCATTAAAACGCCCGTTTTTCTACCTGTTTACTACTACAATCAATTCAAAAAAAGGTTTTTTAAACCGTGAGCCATTAAGAGCTTATTTGAACTTGGCTTTTTAAAGGAAAAAAAGGAAACATTTTTTATTTCGGTGTATCCCAAAGTTTCATGCCTGAATAAACGGTTGATCGGGAGCACGCGTTATCTACTCGCGGCGATTATGAGACGTGGTTCGGGAACACCGAGGAAGCGGAAAGTGGGAATACAAAACGGCGAGAAGGAAAAGATCCGTTCAAACGCATGAGCGCTTCGTTGCCCGCACTTTTCAAACGGCGCGGGTTCCACTCGGAATCGTGTTTTTCATTACTTTTTTTTCTTTTTTTTACCATTTTCTTCTCTATTAAGCACTTTCACCTTTTTTCCATTCCCATTGTCACCGAGTCGAAGAAAACGTTCCGTTCCATCGGCTAATCGAGCAAGTGTCAATGGTATTTTTCAGTTGCATTTTCCTAAGAGACCGCGAAGAGAAACGCTCGGTAATGAATTCGCCTTCGCTTTCTTAAGCGAATCCAAAATAATTCAACGAATCCCATTTGTTTTTATATTTTCATCCGCTGTTTTCAAGGCAATGAATCGCATGGAATAGCAAAGTGGAAAAAAACTAGAATGTATCGCGACTCGTTTCTCGGTTTTTTCCCCGTAGAAGAGATAAAGATGAAGAGAGAGAGAGAGAAGGAACGGTAGCAAGATTGCAAATCATCGGAGGATACGATTATGGGATATAGCGCTCGGCGAGCATCTGTCGTGACTCGTTACGTCTTACTGTGTTGGTAACATGCATTTCTCAAGCATATGTCCCCGGCGAGAAAAATGTTTGCACTAATAATGCAACATTTGAAGCTCCTGATAAAGTAGTAACAAAGAGGAGTCGGGTTTCTAATGTGACTTGAAAAGAGCGCTGTTAATGTGATAAAGACGATCGTTACGGTAATCGCAATGTTACTGATAATATCCCTCGTATTATTGTATTTTTGCTGGTTTCCTTGATATTATACTCGATTGTTTTCGTAATGATAATAATCATTTCAAAAACAGCTACTCCGTTCCTCATATTACAAAGCAAATTGCTTGTATCGTTCATTAATTGTAATTGCAATTTATGTTAAAATGATTATAGATAAATAAGTAGAGACAAACTTAGCAACGTAATGTTTAATCGTATAATTAGATGAATCGGGCAATTTAACGGCTTCGATAAAATTTTGAACCTTCAAATAACTTCTTATCTCTAGTACTGAAAAGACTAAAATAGTCCCTGATTTTTCCGGGTTTTCCGTGATGCGTGGCGATGCTATTAAAAGAAAAAAAACTGGAGTATTTAAACAAAGAAGCCATTTTGTACATCGACAGTTTTTTCTTAATCGCAACAATTACAAACGGTTGTTTTATTTATAGTGGTCTAATCGTCCGTAGGAAAAGTGAAAGATGATGCATTGTTCTAACGAACGCCGACAGCAATAATCCATTAAGCTCCGCCAATTTCCATCGCGATGTCTCGTGCGTCTAATATATTTACTAGTGTCATACATCGTGAGAATGTGACGACGCGAAATGTAGGTAATGTCTTGGGGTTGTTCCCACGCTATAAAAAGGTGAAAGACGCGCCGTGTCAGTGTTCTTCCAGGGCTTATAAGAAGCGGCTCGTCCGAGCGAACGGATCCACGTGGATGACGAATCGCGAAGTGTTGCTTAGCCTTCGCCTTCGTCGATACTTCAAACCGTGAATCCAACGAATCGCCGGAACCAAAATGTTTAAGCGAAATTCGTAAGACTTTTCGTTGGAGTTATTGCAAAAAATCCGTAGTCTAAAACCTGTAAGAGCGCGAACTTGACGAGGAGTTGGTGTAATTAAATCTACCGTGTTGAATTTCACACTTCAATGGTATTTCTTCTCTGCTAGTCGAACTACGGAGAAAGTATAATTTCATGATAATTAATTGACGGAAAATTTTGCGTTAATAACGCTGAAAATAGCTTCAAATTATGTCACGCGTATATTTTATCACTGTCAAGGACTATTAAAAAGCTCGCCAATTACGTTTACGTTTATGTGTGTCTTAATTGCCCGACATTTTCTCCCGCGAGTGATATCAATCATGTAATGAGTAAAATTATTACATGCCGTTATGAGATTTTGTTGTTAAGTACATGTTAAATTATCTGCTAACATAAATTTCATTTCTTTCGTAACAGATATTTTCTGTAATGCTTGAATTTATATTACGAGACTATGCCTCGTTGACTTTTCTGCACTGGATGATGGACAAAACGTCCATAGCGGAATACGTGGCTTAACATAATTTCCCGAAGAAACTTTTTCCACCCTATTGAAAAAAACTAGCTTCGTCGGCGCCTTTCTTTACTTTTGTTCCGTTTTTAATTATTTTAAGAGGATTTTTTGGAAATTCTATACGTCCCAGAGAAACGAACAAGTAATCGAGTATAAATAATCATGATAATAATGTTATCGGAAATTGTTGGGCATTGACAGCTTTAATAGCGACATCAAATGATATTGAAAGTGCTTTGATAAATTTAATTTTAATTCAATTTCCACCAATGATTTTTGATACTTCTTACCTTCACTAATACGCGAGCTGCAAGAACAATCTTTCTTTCTCTAGATTTTACATGTATTTGTCATGCGTTTACTACTTTTTATGAGCTTTTCGAATACTTCACTATAATTTTATTACGTGATTATGTGAAGTTTACGATGTATTGAACGATACAAATGAAATTCTTCAAGCTGATACGCGCGCACACAACTTTCGCAAATATTTTAGTTCCTTGTTTGTGTCAAAGTTCTTCGATAAAAGTCAAATTATTATAATGTGTTTCCAACATGAAATTTTGTTTATCATTCTTTAAATATATATGTTATTAACCAAAATGTAAAAAGTCAGGAAATTGCGAAACTGAAAAACGATAGCCTGTCAAGTTTGGCATGATTCTTAATTACGTAACTTTATGATGAAATTAAAATTAAAATTGTATCCTCGTTTGAATCGATGATATAATACATAGTTTAAATTTCTTCAATTACACTCGTAAAAAGTGTTTTTTAAATTGATGCAATTTCATTTCGAGTTTAAGTAAAATTGTCAGCACAAATTATCGTTTTATTTCTGGCTTTAAAAGTATAGTATAATTACGTGTACCCTAATCACATCGATAATGTGAGAAAGGATCATTTTTATCTGAGAAAAGTCAACGTAACAAGGTTTAATTTATGTTTTTTTTACTGTTAAGTGGAACTCAATTAATTCAAACCTTCAATTAATATTTTATTTATAAACTTGGAAATTTTTTCTCATGACCAATAATTTATTTTGGTGGTGTTTTATGTTTTAAATTAATGATAAATAATTAATATTGTTTTCGATGGCTTCTTTCAATTACAAAAACTGTTTTAATCATGACAATGTTCAATGACAATTTTCTTTTTAAATTTTATTAACGCTCGGTGGAAACACTCGAAAAAATGTTGACGGAACTGATTTTGATCAACTCGGGTCCAGTAAAGAAAGTTTCCCAAATTCAACCGGTTCTCGCTCGTGGAAAAAGGCGCCCAGTACCTTGACATATTTGGAACGAATTTCGCGCGATCTTTATCATCCAATAATTGCGAATCGAAAAGTTTGCGTCGAGTTATTGAAAAATGACGGGCAGACTTGAAATAATATCGCCGGCGAGAGCATAAAGGCAAGATCACGCACACGAGTTTGTTTACGGAAGCTCGACGAGACCTTAGCGCGCACCGTGAATTTATTTATGGGAAAATGCGGCTGACTCCGATGATATTCCGTCACGCGTTCACTCGCGTGCTCGCTATACACCGACACTTTACCTAATTTATTAACAAACAAGACACACATTTGAAAGTCACGGTGCTCCTCGAGAGAATGAATCAACTTCTGCTTTGCGTCGGTTTTAAAATTTACCGCCGTCTCTTATCGTCGACGAAGAAGCTTCGTAAATTCAAGCAGATGATTTCGCTGAAAGTTATTAATCGTTTACTGGAGCGCGTTGGATCGGGATCGAGTCTCGAGCAGGGCAAAATTTACTTTCAGTTACTCAATTTCAGATGAAAGGGATTGCAATTTCCCGTAATAAAACTCACCGCTTTCGTGACGCGGTGTAATTCCATGGGGAAAAAATCTGGAGTCGTAAAGAATTTATAGAAGAATGTTGCGATCCGCGTAAACCGCGAAATGGTTGGTAATTTTTCTGACCGACGGGTTTTATCTTTAGCGTCGTAAGTTGAGCGAATAAAACGCTGGATAATATGTAAATACGTATTACAGACACATCGCATTAACAAGCATGTGTAAAGTTCTTGTTGCTATTTCACGAATCGCGTACGAAGACACCTACGACTTTCGCCGCGCAAGCGGTATGAGTGATGGACACGTCGATCGGCTTGGTAACGATTATTGCAGATCCTCCTTCGAATTACGCTTGCGACGTGACATTCACTTTGATCTCTGTATTTAATTAAAGCGAATTCTTTTTTTCCAGTCGTCTTCCTTTCCATCTCAGCGGGACATCGTTTCAATAAATTTTGCACCTGATTGGGAAATTTAATAATTGGATTCACATAACGGAGTTTATTGACGGAACGCGTGTACTTGATCGGATTAATTGATAAATTGATGTAATTTTATGATGCCGGACGTGATTACGCGTAGACGTTTCTTGTCGATATGGGAAATTAATTAATTGGGATTAACTTAATTCATTAACATTAGCTAATAGAAAGCGGCTGCGGAATGCCTTGATGTAATTTCGTTCTTTTTTCTGTTGCAGGATTCATCAACTGCAATGCCAACACGTTACAGTCACTCGCACAGTTACATGGTAAGCTTGTGTTTATATGCATATTTGTGGCTACCCAGAGGAACAATTTATCTCCGTAATTGCACATTTTTACGCGCAAATGGTTCTCTAATTCATGTTTCTCAAGAGTTATTTCACTTTTCAGCGAGTTCTTCTTGTGTTCACGTCATCGTGAAAAATGTTGAAGTTGAGTGTACATTATCTTTTCGATGAAAAAAGAAAATTGAATTTTATGGGATGATTTACCAAAAGATGCTGAATCCAACGTAATCCCTTTTTCTTGAAATAACGTCGAATCATTTTACCGGGAAGCCAAAGATATATTTTTCGTAAGAACGAACCTTTCGTCAAATTTCTTATCCGAGTTGATTTTTCGGATAAAAAAACGTCCGGGGGCAAATTCGATATGAAAAGTTGGTTTGGACGAACGCGTCTTACATTTGGGCGCACGGAGAATTGTCCGAAGCAAAGCTGCGTCAGCCAGATTCCAGCAACTTTTGCTCAACTCGAGTTTCCGACAAATCCCGCTGACGATTTCGGTAGGGTCGTTCAAGAAAGTGCACCGGAAATGATGTTCGTCGACCCGGCGACTCCCCATATCGAACGTATCTTCAACGCGTGATTTTTTAAACGACCGAGTGACAACCGGGTGTCAAGAATTGTTGTGTCTCGTAATAGAAGTCAAATTACATAAAGTCAAAAATGCGTCAAAATAGATCATAAACGGGCACTCGATTTTTAAGTGCTATTTTCGAAAGATGATTCACGTGACTTTTTTTTTAATGCAACGTTGCTGTGTAAAAGTTGAAATGTCAGCCATGGAATTTGCGGGGTGTTTGCGCAGAGACTAAAAGCGTCGATGATTGTTTGAGCAGAGCGTAACTCGTTTCTGTTTAATCTGGATCTTAGATAATCGGTGCAAACGAGGTTGCACACGGTCGCTAACAATTTCAACCGAGGTCTTTGGCCCCGACCATAAACGGATCTGTTTGGTAAAACCGTAGACTCGTAAATCACATTACGTAGCCGTTAAAATTGCCCGGTGTTTGGTAGCTCTTCGAGCCTAGGCAAATAGGCCCCGACACTATTCACGGCATGCTTTTATCCCCCCCCCCCCCCTTCGAATTGTTCGATCTCGTTCGCATTCTTCGAAGGGACTTTGGACACAGCTCATTGCAGACAATTTTTAACTTTATCAGGCTTATCAGACAACCTGGGAAACTGCTGAACCCGGAAAAGTTGGGAACTCGTGAAATTATTGATGGTTTTTTCAACTAGAAAACGCGAGAAAATGCGTGCAATTAGAAAAATGTACAAAAAAATGCAGAGAAATGTAACTTTGTTGAAAAAACTCAAGGTTTTGTTGATTCTGTTGAAAATATACACTTCGCAAAAGAATTTGTATAATTTTTCGTATGGTTTTGTACCATTTTGTATGACGTTGAGTAAATTTTGTAATGCTGTTTTTGTAAACATCGTATTAATATATCATTTTTGTGATTAACAAATTCACGAAAATGTTGAGAAATACAGAATTCTTTTTTTAAAAACGCAATATTGAGAGATCTTGAATAAAAAATTGATTTTCTATCGGGGAAATCTTGAAAGTCAGAAAATTACAAGTGGCAACTCTGACTTTGCAATAATAAAGAGTTGAAAAAAAAGTTGAGATGCACTTCAATTTTTGAAAGTTGTTGACGCGGGCATAAATTTTCATGAAGCCCCAGTTGTCCAGCAAACATTCACGATCGGACTCGTTGGCACAGTCGTTGCATATTCAACAGATGCAGATTTCACGCGGACCACAGCCGGCGAAACAATACATTAATTAGCTGACCTCTCGGTACCAGAGCTCGGGCTCAGGTTCGAGCTTCATTTTACGTGATCTTGGGCCTCAGGTTCGCCGTGTACTTTTATCCCACCATTTGAATCGCATCGAATTACAGGGTGACCATTCGACCGGAAATTTTGGTAATTTTTTAATCCTGGTAAAGTCGAAAAAATGTGCGAAAATTGTTTATAAATATTAAGTGCAACAGTAAATATGTTATTGTTAATCTCGAAATTTCTTACATTTAATTGAGTACGTCGAAAAATTACATGCAGATAACAAATTACCTTTGGAAATGTTGATAAAAGATTTTAAAATATTTTTCTCGGTAAAAATTGAGTTACCCATGAACGAAGTTTAAAAATTGTCGCAAAATACAATACAAAAAATCTAAAAAACACAGCAAATCTAAGATGATAATTTCAAATTAATTATTTACAACTCATAATTTTAATATTGCATTTTAAATTGTCAGGAAATATCGCATAAAAATGAAAGTGGCCCGACGAGAAAATTCGAAAAATGAACTTGACTCGTAATTATATTTGTTTCTTCGATCAGAAGTAGACAGTTTGATTTGGAAAACGATTATTTGAATATCGAATAAACTGAGTGACATTGTTGAACCTTACGGCACGTAGCAGCCAAGGCGCAAAGTATTTTCCTTGTCCCGCATTTTCAGCATCCTTGGCAGAGTTTCCGATCGTTGTCGCCGCCATCACCGTCTGCTATGCTTTGCGCAATGCACGTT
>JABFQM010001580.1:0-20023 GCA_022816865.1 Zelostemma sp. ZL-2020
AGATGAAGTCCTCGGAATATTTATCTTCGAAAATAGCCCAGGCAGACGTCATTTTTTTTTCGTTGTCTGTGCAAACTGCTAGGACTTTCTTCTTTCCTACGGCTTCGATAACTGCTCCAATTTCCTCTGCCATGTAGACTGCAGTTTGCCTGTGCGCTTCAGTCGGTAAAGATTTTGAAAAAACCGGTTCTGGAGTAGTTGAAATGAAATTAACAATTCCTTTATTTCGAATGTTCGACCACGAATCACATTCTACCGCGACAGTCGTAGCTTTTGCCACTTTCTGAATGACATCCAATTCAGTTTTTTCAAACACTTTATCAAGTAAAGTAGTCGATAATTGCTTTCTTGTTGGTAAATTAAAGCATGGCCTTAACCGCGAAAAAAACTCTTGCCAGAGTTTATGCTCTGTGAAACTGAGAGGCGTCCCTGATGCATAAACAGCCTTTGTAAACAAATTTTGCAATATTTTTTCTTCTTCAGCTGGCATTTTGTCGAAAAACGAGGCTATTTTTCGAGGGACGGACTCATTGTGGGTTTTCGGCGAAATGTTAGTTTTTTCTTTGAGAACGTTGGATCCTGAGGGTTGACTCGACTCTTCATGTTCTGTTGAATAAGAAAAATAATCATGCAATTTATTCTTTCAGTAGAGTACAAAAATTTTTAATGAATTTGAAAAAATTAATACATATTTCACCGTTAGACACTTCCGAATCACTGCTTGTTTCGTGTTGGACCAAATAAATTGAAGTTAATGGAAGGTCGGATTCGAGGCAGGAGAGGTTCAGAAGAATAGTAGAGTCAAGTTTAGAAAACGAAGTCACTTTATTCACGATAACTTCGAAAAGGATGAGATATCGCGACTTAATCGTACGCGATATATAAGACCGGGTCAATATAACGCCGGTATTCCCGATGTCGGTTTAATGGAACGCGTCCGTACGGGATCGAGAGCAAGCCGATCGATGCGTATCGTTCTCGAGTCTGGCTTACACTGTCGATCGAGTCACTCTTGCTCCCGAAAGACCAGAGAAAAGAAAAGAGGGCGTTTAGCCCGGAAAATTCAAAACAAAAAGAATTAATTTCCGAATTGCTTCATGGAATTCGAAACACTGCTCGAATTGGTTTTTTGTGATAAACATGGCTTTTTAACGCCTTTTCCATCGAATTTCTAAATCAAACGCTGTTTCAGTTCTTTCGGACAACCTCGACATTGTTGATATAAATGTTTGGTCATTCGAGTGACATGTTTCGCATACTGCGAATTGCAATATTTGCACCCATACAGCGGTAATTTAGCATTTGGAGTCAAGGGCAACAGCTTGTAGTGCTTTAATATACCATTTTTCTTGCCCATTTTCAATCTGAAATTACAATTTATAGCTTATTAATTGAAAAAATTAATCGTGATATTTCAGTATCAAACTTACCTAAACTTTTTCAATATTTATTTCGCGCAAAACTATTTTGTCCTTTCTCACAAAAAATCTGCAAAAAAAGCTCGTATTAATTGGAATTGAATTTAATAAACAATTTATTAACCAAAAAAAATCACGCTGAATCAACATTGTTATCTAGCGGACATGAATTAATTCAAATCGGGTCCAAATTTTGTTTTATACATTTATATTGTTCAGCATATATTAAAAGTAATTATATACTCACGAAAACGTCAATTTCAAAGGGCCAGTGTGAGGTTTTCCACCTTATTTGCGAGCTGCACAAGTAGTTGACGCCAAAAATTTGCGCGAGTTTGCAGTGTTTTTGGATATTGCTATCTTTTACTCTACCGGATTTCGGTCAAATTCGAATTTCAGATGTTTTTATTTTTGACTCCGCGGTAAAAAAATAAGGACAACACTATACTACATTACGATGCGAGTAGGAGATAAAAGATCAGTCAATAAGACAAAGACACACCAATAAGACTGAGAACACTGACTTTTATGAACACCACATAACTAATATTTACTTCCTTTTCTACTGTTGTTTGTTAAAGAAGGATAGAAACTTTTTTCGTTTTCCCAATCTATAATTTCCAAATATATGTACAAAACTCAAGAAAAAAATTTTCCCCGTTCGTCTATATAGATGTGCGATGACCGGTCACAAAATTTTTGGTCATCTGACCGTCAAGTGACTGTCAAAATGGTCACGAATATATCGGTCAAATGACCGTCTTGTGACGGTCACGTGACGTGACGTGACCGGTTATTTGACGACCGCACATCTCTAGTCGTGCGAGCTGTCACTTACCGATTAAAAAAATGAATTCGGCGCAATATCGGCACGAACACGGCTTTAGTTCGGCCGGTATCTACAAACGACATTCGACCGATCACGGACGGAACTATCTAATGATACACTTTTTTTAGTCAATGCGATATCGGCAAATGATATCGGTGCGATATCGGCAAATGATATCGGTGTAATATCGGTTACCGAAATCGGACTGTTATGAAATTCCGATATCGGGCTAATATATCAGCTGTCGATATCGGGCCGATATAATTGCAGGGATATAAAAACGATTACAAAAATTCATTTAAAGGAATACATTTTTGTTTTTATTTAGCATGTAGCAATTACACAAAGTTGAATATCCGCACAGAAATCACATTTTCATTAAAAACTAATATAATACTTCACATTATACTGTAGAAAAAAAACGTGTTCTTTCATTCTTGAGATTCCCTTGAAGCTGGTTTCTTCCTTTTTCTTTGTGCTCGACCTCCATCCCAATCGCCAGACTTTGATAAAATTTTTCCGAGAATCGAGGCGTACGTTTCTTGATTCTTTCCATTGTTGTCGTCAGCTGACAGATGGTATTTTGGCGTAACAATATCTGTAATTGAAACATGAAAATAGTTACTGCTTATTCCCGTGAAAAGAATATATGTAATAGGAACTTAGGAAAAGAGATATTACCTTCGATTAGAGAACTCGTCGCTGTTTTGATAAACGCTTTTTTCTCATTGGTTTCCTGCTTTGCATTAAATTTGGTCGATACGGCACTCGTCATTATTGACTTTATCATATTCCTCATCGATGAAATTGCATTTTTAGCATCGCTCGAGGCCGTTAGTAAAATTTTGACCTAGAAATAAAAAATTAATCTGTTACAAAAAGTTGTGCATTCGAGGGTAGAAAAATTAGTACGACAAAACTTACGACGTCATTCTTCAATCAGAGATTTGTCTTTAAGGATCCATCGAACTTATAGAAGTCATCGGCATTAGTCAAGGGAATCACGATATCTTACTCGAGATCCAAACTCCGCTTTGAATTGTGAGGACCGATTGTAGACGACAACCCGAGTCGAAATTCAGACCCTACTTTGACGTTTGTCAAAGTAGGGTCTGTTTGTATATAATTTGTCATTTTTAAGGAGCCTGAAATATTGCCAGATTACAGAATTATTCATTGCTATGTTACTATTTTGCATCGCATTTATGATACTGAGTGAAAGTTCTTGCAATTGCTTATAAGTCCCAACACTATAACAATGCTGGTTTACTGCCTCTATTATTTTGACCTGTTTTTTTCTTGACAAACAAAATGTTCGTACTTTACCTTCGGGTAAATGTTCTACTAAGCTTATCATTTTAATGAATTGAATGTGTGAGTTTGCTACCTGTGTATCGATGTGCCCAGTACCGTGAATTAATTTTAACAATTGGCCATTTATGTCTTCATATTCATAACATGTATACACCCAAAGTGGCCCCAACCTGCGTACGCAATCAGCCAAATGCAGAAGCAGGTGTATATTAATGGAACAATATTGTATTCCATAAAGAATTTCGAATTCTCGCACAAATCTATGTAGTAAGTTATCTGCTACTACTATTTGAAACTCTTGTATTTCAACAAAACTTAAAATAGTCACCGCGGTAATCAATCGTAAATGGTGCTCGAAATAATTAATACGCATTACTCCTTCGAGTACAGGAATCGAGCAATAAAAAAGAAACATCTTCAGTTCTGATGCTTTCCAATGCAATAAATCTGTTACTGAGCGCGGCATTCGGTGGATGAATTTCGGTGGTTTAATAGCTTTTAATCGGAAATTAATAACATCAATGACATTGTACAATGAAAAAGGATTACCGCTGTAACTGCTGTCGAATAGTAGTGTCAGAATTTTTTTAACGACACCACCGTCAACACAGTGCATGCGATCAATGGCCATCCCTGCGATGAAGTTTGGCATGGTTCTTGACAAGGCTGAATAACCTTTCACCCCATTAACAGGTTCACCTGGGCGTGTGTTGTGAGCTTCTTGAATACATTGAGCGGATATTCGTAGTGTTAAATTATTTTCATAGGAATAAATATGCACAGAGCCTGTCGGGTGTAATAGTTCTCTTCTACCGCTGCACAAACATGTGGGACAACCGTTGTAACCGTTAAATTGGATGAAATTCGAACATTCACATTTTGCTGGCAGATCACACGTTCCCGTCAAAACAACTCCTCTTACATTAATGGAATTATTATTAGGGAGAAGAATGTCAACCCCGTTGGAGAGTCTTTCTAAATGTAGTCGAAATTTATATAAAAATGTATTCATATGAGGTTTTTTATCACCGTACCAGAAACCGACAAGTAACGTATTCTTCTTTTTTTTTCTATGTTTGAATGGTAATTCATTGATTGTTAAATATATAGGCCAAGTAGAAGTTTCCGACGATTTAAATACAGGGATGCCGTTGGTGTACCAGCTAAAAGAAATATTATGTGGATTTAAAAGAAAACCGTTATGCATCCATGTTTGATATACACTTCCATCATAAATGTCAGATATAACGCCAGGAACATGTGGTCTTTGGAATCGTAACTGAAGAAGATCATAAAAACCAGGTCTTGCGATTTACATTTCTTGTAATTGATTTAAAAAGGTAATTCAACCAAGGATGCATTTTCTGCTTTTGGACACGTTTGGCAAACCTCGTTAGCTAATCTCAATTCTCTATTGCAGATAGAACAGTAATAATGTTTCGTGATATTTCTTACTCCGTAAAGTCCGAAGTATTTTTTGAATTTGAAAAGGCTGTTTTTCGATAAACCTTCACGCAAGCAATGCAATTCTAGAACTATAATGATATTATCTATACATGACATAGTCAGATTATTGTACAAAAAAAGTGCTAAAATTAAAAGCATGCTTTGTTCGATGGTTAATTGAGCACCGTGATATAGTGGCTCATTTCGATTATTATCATCCGCGTACACATTATCTATACCCCTATCACCACGTAGTTCTCCATTTTCATCAGCTAAATCTTCGAATTGGTCTTCGTCGAGTGCTGCATAGAATATATCGTTGTTATCCGCGTTGTTTATGTCATTGTTGTCCTCCATTTCAAGAAATGGATTCCTTATTTCATCAGCGGGTTCTCCCATGTCCCTGTAACAGTATAAAACATTTATATCGTAGACTGTTATTGCAAATGATATTGTTTGAGTATATTTTTTACCGATATTCGTTTGCATTGTCCTCGTTATTTCTTTCAAAAACGATATCATGTCTTTCTTCTTCATGAAACCCTTCGTTGATATTCACTTCATGATCATCTTGTACTTCGTTTTGGTTCCTCTCAAAGATGTTTTGCAATTCATTTCTGTTCCTGTCAAAAATATCAAATACTGATTCATCATTTATTCTGACAATTTGTCCTTATATGCCATGTGGTATATCATTATAAATGGCAAGGAAACTACTTGAGAGTTACTCTGATTTTATTTCTACCCTCTGATTTTAATCTATCTCTTCTTTTTTTTATCTCTTCTTCTTTTGAAACTATAATGAAACCTTGTATTTTTTGTTTGATGGTTGAATTTTGATTTTTCGATAAAAAAATTCAAATTATTATTGTTATTGATATTGGCGTTGTAATTGTGATCATTCATGTTTAAACAATTTCAACTCGCTACCACACTGAGAAAAATAAACATGACTGCGTAGCGCCCGGACAGCACTAGTTGCTGGCCAAAAGTGAAAGTTCGAATTGGCTAGCACGCCGTGCTCGCCGGGCATGAAATTTTCCGGTCCGGAGCGTACTCTGTTATGTTTTGGACATTAATAAAACGACCAGGTGTCAGCACTGCCTGGCCAGGAGCTGCTCCTGTCCTGCGATCTTTCTCGGTTAGCAGAAGAAAATACTGTCTCAGCATCTACGCCACCTTCCTCATTATTTCATAGTTCTACTGTGATTCAAAATTTAGTCTCCCAAGTTACACCATTACAGCCTGTACCATTTCATTATCCTATTTTAAATCCCCCATGTTCGACATCCTTATTAGATTTATCGAAACAAAACTGTCCACCTGCACCTGCAAGCCATTCATATCTCGTCCCTTGAACACATTTATCACAACACGATGACTTTACATCATCATTTAATTCTACCTTCAATTCAACTTCCGCGTATTCTGAATTTTGGAATTCTGAACAAGTATTTCCTTCCCCAAGGCCTGTCCATTCTCTAATTCATTCAAATCAAACTGATCATTTTTCAAAACAGAATGATATAAATTTGCAACAATCTCCTCTTTCATACACGAAACAAATTCCGACGTCCCAAAATTCAACGTCTTCTTCTGCACCACCAATCGACAACGTGTCCTTGGACGAAACAACAGATTTGCCACAAGGAGAATCTCAGCAAGCCACTAAAGATATGCCGTCAGCTGTATCGATAAATGTTATCGATAAATCTAGACCCGAAATTTTGAATGAAGATCGTGATTTTGGAATTGTCATCTACGGAAAAAGTATTTGTATCATCTGGCTATTTAATTTTTTTTGCTACAATATATATTTTTTTCAGTAACCAAACAAGATATTGAACGACAAGAACAACTGTAAAAGGCGATGAAGAGGGCGTATGAAAATCAAGAAAAAATGAATCCCGATTCTGTTGAAAAGTTTTCAGTAGGTTTCTTCGATTTCGTTTTTTTTTAAATGTATTTGGTTCCACTTTTGTTCTACTCTTCCCTTTTCTCCTTTTTTCGGTGTTTTTATTGCATTTTTGTTATGATTTCTTTTTTTCTACACTTTTGTTTTGAATGTTTATTTCTATCTTTGTTTTTCAGATACCAAACTATTATTCCAAACCAGGCGACGCAATGGTAATATACTTTATATTCAATAAGATGAAAAACTGAAAGTTTATAACGATTTTTATGTTGATATATTTTTCCACTGTTTCGGGTTGAAATATCATCAAATAGTGATATTTATTTATCCCGCAGTCGACACAAATACATTGAAGACTCTGCCAAGCTCAACAATGATTGGAAAATCTTAGTACGGGAAACATTGCTCGAAATATATGGCCAGAGCATTTCCAAATACTCAGCTACGGGAAAACGGACACATCGACCAGCAATAGATCGTCATCTATTTCAAGGACTACGTGGTACATAATTTTTTTACTAATCGGTTTTTCAGTATTAATTCAATAGTAATAGTACAATAAAATGAATTGAACGTCCTTTATCATTTCAGATTGGATAGAAAGGTCTTCACTGGGACACGTAGGAAAGGCAGACTTCATCGACGTCATAAATAAAGTAGCTTCAAATAAACGGAAGTATCAGCAAGTGGATCTACCAACGTCGCAAGATGCAAATAAAAAATAAGTTAAGAAAACATAAATTCAACGCATCTTTCCTACATTTTGGCGCTACTTTTATTTCAATTATATGCGACCAGAATTAGGAAAATCAGGCTTAAGGTAAAATTTAAAAAAATAGTTTTTCGTACTTTTTAATGTAAAATTCAACAAACTTATGAATAATTGTCGAGATTAAATGTAATTCATTGTTTCTATTAATGAATATACAAATATTCGTGTATTTCATACAAATGTCACAGGAGTAATTCAATTTCTAAAACCGATGCAATATTACTCATTTCAATGAAAACTCGAAAATAAGGTATATATGATACATGAGTATTTTATTATGTTAATTGAATTTCTTTCTTTTCTTTTCATATAGTTTACAATCATAGTCGCAGAAATAATGAAAAAAATTTTTTACTCACTTAAACAAAACTTATTTGAATATTGAAATCAATTTTTTTCGTATTTGTGCAAATGAATTCCACAATCGTATAAAAAAAAGAAATATATGATTGGTGAGATACAATGCTTGAAATACATTGTTCACACACATGATTTAATATTTTAAATTCCGAAATTATTTATTTAAATATCATTAAGGGTCTGGAGCGTCAAAGTAGGCTCAAATACAGACCCTACATTAGAGCGTCAAAGTAGGCTCAAATACAGACCCTACTTTGACACTCCAAATGGAAAAAAGGGAAATATCGGCCATTTTTAGCGTCAAAGTAGGGTCAAACTTTACATTGAAATCTCTATCCATTGAGGCCCTACTTTGAAGCTCTCAACCCCTACTTGAGGTAGGAGTTTAAGGCTCAAAGTAGGGTCTGAATTTCGACTCGGGATTTCATCCAATAGAATAACTCCGTGCCTTTGAATAGGATCTTTTTCTGCGAAACTGGCATGTAACAGCTTCAGTATGTCCTCATCAAATCCGCAAGCTGGATCGATTTTGGAAAGACGTCTGTAATATACAACAATTTTTATAGATAATTTTTTCATTAATATATTATGTATCGGTACAAAGTTTTCGGTAATGTTCGAAATTTTTACCTTCTTACAGTACGAGAACAAGGTAGGGGGACGATATTCATGTCTCGCGAAAAATTATAGGTCGCTGGTGATCTCGTATGAAGCAGTAAACATTTCAAAAGCCACTCGTCTGAATACTTTATTCCTTGCGGTCCCTTTTTCCTCGAAGCGTCCAGTATTTCGCGAATGGTTTGCCGTTGATTTTGGGGAATGCTTTCATGCTCCAATTTCGCGTTCAGACTTTCATCGTTGATTTTGGCTAGCTGCTCTTGACTTTTCTGTACATCTTCTTCAAAATTTTTATTCTTTTCTTCCAAACGTTTATTGGCTTTTCCATTTTTCGAATGTCTCGCACGCAATTTCTTTAAATCATTTTTTTGCTGTTCCGGCACATCTAAGCAAATTCTTTCCTTTGGATGGTTCTGTTCAAGTCGCACTCTTTTCCGATAAAACGTTTGCTTCAATCTTGCACAATACTCGCATGTTAACGTCGATGTTAGCAAAAATGTACATCTCGTGTGCCTCCAAGTACCAGAATTATCTTTACATGAGACGGACGACGTTAAATAAATTGCAAGACGGAGAACAGCCTGTACAAACATTACACAAATCTATGGCAAAAATTAAAGTGCTAAAATTTTCTATGCTGCTAAGTGCGTCATTAATACCAAAATGTGTAGTATCAACTCGACTCCCGGCAACGAAAACTTGCACATCCAGTTTTTCGGTTATTGCTATGTCTTTTGAGGCATAATTTTGAAAACCGTCTCCAATTCTTTTAGCTACAAATTTAGTAATAAGGTAAATCTGGGAGAGATGGCTCACCTTTTTCAAAATTGGCACAATATCTTCCTATTATTGTAAATTAACAAATCAAAAATAATGACGTATTATTTGAGTAAAATTAAAGTGTCCGGGAGAGATGGCTCACAGAGTTGAAGTACAGAAAAGTCATTTGAAAAGTCAATTTTGAGTACTAAAACGTCATGAAACAAATTAATGTTTTAAATAATTGTGAGGGTGTACAAAATAATCAGGTTTTGGAAAGAAAATATGATTTTGGGAGAAATTTTTTGGAAAAAATCACGTTTTATTGTGACCGATTTTTTTTCTAATTTTTTTCTCATATTATTTTTATTTTCATCGATTGTCACTAATTTTCAAATTAAGCGTCAATTTTTTTCATTCGACCGATAATAATTGTTTTTATATTCTTGGCATTTAAAAAAAAATTGTCATTTCGAATTTGTTTTTCGAAGTAAGATTCAAGAAAAAGATGTCTTTATTCATTTATTGATTATTTTCATTTATCAATATTCATTTCGGAGAGTTTATTGAAAAAAAAGCGAAACTCAAGATGAGCCATGTCACCCTGAAAATCGGTGAGCCATCTCTCCCTTTTGTGAGGTAAGATTGCTTGCTTCGTGTTTTCCGAAAATTAACCTCGACAATGAAAAACACGTGAGAAAGCCTTATAGAACAGCCTCATGCTTCGATATGATGACAAAGATGCATGAATTTGAAAAATTTTGAGTCATAATTAACAAAAAGATAACGTCAAAGAAAATTTTTTCGTGTTTCCCAAGCAAATTATGACTATTTATGGCATTTTACTGAAAAAAAACATACAGAAAAAAATTTTTTGCACTCACCTTTTAACGTATGCGTCACAACACTACTACAAACTGAAGAAAGAAATGATTGCATGCATAATACTCTAGATATAGTGTGGGTGCGCCATCTCTCCCGCACGCGCCATCTCTCCCGGAATTACCCTACTTAAAACTTTTGTGCCGTCACATGTCGAATGCGAATGTATCCAACCAATTGGTAAATTTAAATTACATCCAAGTAAATCGTTAAATGAAAGTTTTTCCCCTGTGCTAAGTTGATTACTGCCATTATTATCATCACGACAAACTGCTTCGTGCCCCTTGTGAATTACACCGATGCTGTCGATAGAATTCTGAGAGGCTCCTTTCTCTTTGGCTTGATTTGTATTTTCCATTGCTTTCTCCAGCGATGCATCGGGTTGCTTCGGCAAAAACTTGTGAGGAATGATTCCTTTTCTAAGTCGTACAACTGAGTATGACCCCTGTGAGAAAAAGTACGTGATTCAATACAACGTGTTTGTCATTATCTGACAATAAATAAAAAATTGTTACTCACCACTGCAGTTATAGTTCCTGAACTATTACGAAATTCTTTTTTCTGTAAAATGTCACTTTTTTCGAAGTGATTTTCACAAACTTTGTGACTGTTCGTTAATGTAATGTCACTCCTAATCATTTTTTGCCATAATTTTCGCTCATTTGCGTCTCTTGGAATTCGAAAATTATGGACTTTTTTTTTCGATTTCCGTTCAAAATCGCACCCCGGGACAATACACCGACGTTTGATTTTCACCATTTTCACAGACTTCGACATTTCACGCGGGGGATAAGGGGAGAAGGGGGGGAAATGCGGCCCTCCAAGACAGTAGCGCCTCTAGCGGAAAATGTACGCGTAAATTCAACTCTCGCCAATAGTTCAGCATACTATGTGCCAGGGGGCTGGTTCCGGCCTTTACCGCGCTGACAGCACGAGCTCTGCATTACCGACAATGTACGTCGACATCGACGTACGCGCATCGACCGGTCCCAGCGCTTCGATCGAACGTGCCTAGATCCCGGAAAAGAAAGCATTCACTCGTTATTTGCTGACCGAGAGACGAACGAAGTGGATCGAGTAGCTCCGTTTTCCAAAACTTGGTGTGATATACGGCGTGGCACAGCCATCCTTGCCATGCCCTCGGTTTCCTAAGCCGATCAAAACCTAAGTGTGATTAGTGCAGTTATTTGCGTGCTCGTTTTTTCATTTCGTAGCCGACGCCGTGAAATCGTCAGCGTCTCGAGAAGAAGGATACAGTTTAAGCGTGCCCGTTCGTATTTTCGACGCTAATCAGGACATTTATTGTCTTCGCGGGACTGAGCATCGCAGCTGAATTCGTTGTCGTCGAGCGATCTACTATTCGTTGCGACGCGCTTGAACATTTTCCGTCGATTTCTCGCGCATTTTATTTTTCTTGCGCTAATCGCAACTTTCGCAACGTTACTGTAACGTTGCAAAAGTTACAGCAACTTGGAAAGAATCAATCAATGAATATTTGAATTTGTGTATTTTAAATTCATTTGTATCGCAAAAAACGTACGTAATGCTTTCGAGTAACCAATGTCTGGCCTTATATCGTGAGGAAATTCTTATTTCCAAAGAACATTTATTCCCAATCAGTTTATTGTTTAAACAATTAAAAACTGTTGACGCCGAAATTTGAGAATCGTTGCACATCGCAAGTGCGATAGTTATTTTCGGACTATAAAATTGTTTAAACAATCAATTGTTTCAACAAATACGAAATTTTGGAAATTGGAAAAAAGCAATTTATAAGACATTGTCATCAATCGGGATGCATTATTGATAATTTTCAAATGAGTTTATTGTTTGGACAATTGAAAATTGTTAAAGCTAAAATTTTAAAATCGTTGTACATCGCAAGTAAGATAATATTATTTTTTTAACGATGAAATTGTTTGAATAATCAATTTGTTTGAACAAATCCGAAAATTTGGAAATTGAAAAAAAGCCATTTTCAAACTTTAACACTCTTGACTATTTCCGAAGCTTGTTCTTCCCTCTCTGGCCTCGGCTCCACCGCACCCTCCGACCTCGTATCCTCCGCCGTCGTTTCCTCCTTCCTTGTACCCTCCTCCGTTTTCTCCGCCGCATTCTTTATCAAAATTGGCATTGTAATGTCGGCAAAATCACTCTACAATAATGGTACTGTAACGGTATTGATGCTAAGTTTCTATAGCATTTACTCGGGAAATAATGCTATTGTAAGCGAAATTCTTGGAAATAAAAGAATCGCTTATCTCGCTTCGTTCAACGAACTGGTTTGAAGAGCCCCTCTTAAATGAAAAATCTGAAATCGATTAAAAATCGGTATAAAATCGAAGTTAACGCGTTCATGACTGTACTCAAATAAAGAAGTTTGTAATCGGGACAAAAAAATACATGGAAAAAAAGGTTTTTTTCCCGCGTTCCAAAATTGATGAGAAGTTTTTGATCCATCTTTTTACCTTCTAAATGAAGGATTCGCTCATCTCGCTTTGTTCGATTCGAAATCGATGAAAAATCGGTGTGAAATCAAGGTGAACTTACCATTTCTTTAGTTCAGCGGGATGTTACTCGTTCAAAAAACTCGAAATGACTAAGTTTTCACTCCTTTTTTTTATCGAAAGAGCTAATACTGTCTTTCAACGATGACCAAAATTAGTAACAATAATAGGGGAGAGAGCCCTTGGTTGTGACAGTCCTTGGTTGTGACAGTCTACATAACTTCTCGGGATTTATTACGGCAAATTTCGAAAAATCGTGGAATCATTGAATAATTGTGATACATAAACGGCTTGAGTAGGAATGCTTTGAAGTTCTTTTTTTCCGGAATAAAAATGAAAGTCACTTTTAGCTATCAAAAGTAAAATTTTGCATTTTTTTCCTAGTGGATTTTTTCCACTTGAGAGTAATTTTTTATATCGAAAAAAATACTAGTTTGTAAGAAATTCTATACTGAAACTAAATATGCTTATGTTTATTTCCAACCATTCACTCAGTCTTCCATTAATTATTTTCTACGTGCTTGTATTATTCTTTAGTTGTGACAGGCAACCGTGCCTTGGATGTGACACTTTTACCTAAGCGCGTTTCTCACGCACGATTGTTTTATCAATTTGTTTACGGGTCTTGTTTGAAACATTCATTATTTTGCTGGTAAAAAACAGTTTGATAAGAATAATTTAACTACTGAGAGCAATAATTAAGAAGGTAAGTCAGAACAAACTCCTGAAAAAAAATTAAATTTTTTCCTCAGTCAAATTTTGGTTCGAAAATGTTTTTATACTTTATATTGACTCTGCGTAGACATATATTTTTGGAAAATGACGGTGAAAATTCGTGATGTTTTCATGAAAAATTCTGTGCCAATAATCGTTATAATTTGTCTCATTAATATTCCTACAAATTCCGTGTTTTTTTATAATTACTACATTTTTCAATGTACTGGACTCTGATTGTTCTTGTCGAACGAAAACAATCAATTATAAATACATTTCTACGGCGATTATACGTCTAGATGACATGTCACAACCAAGGACCACAGTGTCACAACCAAGGACCAAGTGTCCTTGGATGTAACATGTGCAAGGGTTAGCAAAAATCTTTCTAGTATCGACAATTTGGATATATAAGTTTTCTTTATCGTTTTAAATGATTGGCAATAGAACCATTCACGGGTATAAAAGATAAAAGTATTTTACGATATTTAATACTCAATTCGACAAAAAAGAAAAAGTGTCACAACCAAGGGCACTCTCCCCTATTGATCACTTTTCTCAATGCGTTAAGTGAAAGTGAGACAAAACAGCATTAATGCGCCAATATCTACGTGGGATTGCAAGCATAGAGGGGATACTGCGTCAACCAAACCAGGATTTACAACCAGGAAATACAGCGCGAGTCGCCAAAGATTTCTTTTCTTTCTTCGTTGCTCATTTTGTCGATAAAACGACGATGACAAACGTAAAAAATCCTCGCCGCTGATACTTATTTCCACTCATTCCCTTTCTCACGCTCTTGTTTATAATAAATAATCTGCAGAAAGAACGACATACGCAAACAATAAAAAGAAGCTAAAGGCGCGAAGCATGTAGGTCGAGTCGACTCGACAGATGTCCCCTGCGTCCTTTGACGTCCAGCACATTCCTTTTTGCTTTTCCTAGTCGCCTATTGGCGTTACGCAGATTAATACCTCCAATTAAATGCACTTGATGCAGAGTTGGGTCTCATTTCTTCTCAGTTTTCAATCATCTTTCGTCCAAAATATCGACTTTGCTTTTTCGAACATTTTTTTGTACGAGAGACGTATTTTCAAACATTTTTTCATTTTTTTTAATCAAAAAGTACCCAACTCTTGACATTATTCGCGATTTCAACAGTCATTAATTTATTCGTCTTCCTTATCAATCTGAATTTTCAAGTCCTCATAATTCATTCCTGTGTTTTCTTTAAAATTACCATGCTCCTTCAACAAAGATCGAAAAATGTAAAATTCAAAATTTTGAAAATGTTTATTGATGAACTATTTCTCGACAACATTTTAATATCTACTCGAATAAATCTCATTTTTTCTGCACAAAAATTATTAGCGAGACATTGTGACAGTAGTACAAAACTTTTTTCAACTCTCTTCCTTAAAATTTGATATTTTTCAACTCATTTTGCATTGCAATCACTTTTTTGTTTGTTATAACATTTAAAACAATCCAACTATTTTAAAATTTTTCAACAGATGATTGGTTTAAATAACGGACAAAAGAGTTGAAAAGTACAACATTTTAAGGAAGACAACTGTCGCAATGTCTTTTGTAGATATTAAAATATTGTTGCAAAGATAATTCATAACATTGAAAAAACCTTAACCCACGTGCCGCCACTTATTAAACAAATATCAATTTGCATCAAACATTTGTAGCGAAGTAAACAAATATAAAATTTTTGCCCTTTACCTACTTATTTTTCATCTAATCAATAAACACAAGTAACAAAAGTTACCAATTTCCTGGCTTCGACTTCGCATGTAAAAACTCGAAAAATAAATACATTTTCAAAACTATAACAAACCCCAAATTTTACAGAAACATCCAAAAAGTATTTCAACAATTCAAGCGAACGTATAACAACTTAAAAATTATACAGCATTCGAAAAACGAATCAAAAAACATATATCATAACTGAAAAAATCAAACGAAGAAACGTTGAGATCGCGAATAAATTCCGGCAATGGAGAGCTTCGCTACATACCTCGTTTCGTTAGATCCTCCATCGTTTGATCTTTGCAATCGCCCGCGACGTGACTGCTGCTGCCGCAGTTGTAACAGGATATTTTGGTCGGCGGAGCCGTTGACGTGAATGTCACCACCGGCGGTGCTGCCGGTGGCATATAAGTCTGTGCAGGAGCAGGTGTGTTCGGCGGAGGTGGAGTGCCCCCGGAACCCGGATGCGCAGTATACGGATACATCATCTCGCCGTTAGGCTGATACGTCGGTTGATAAGTAGGCCTTGCGTAAGCGGCGTGTGAAAAATTGGTGTACATGCCTGAATCAACAAAATCACATTCAAATTATTCCAACATTTTAACAATCAAAATTCGCAGTATCGCTCGCATAAACAAAATGAGTTACATAATTCGTATTTTTCAATTTCATAAACTACAACGAAAATTTCACGCACCGGTGCTCGGTCTCAGAGCAGGAAAATGACCGTGCGACAGATAGAGTTGCGAGTGGGATGGCGGTGCGGGAAAGGGTACGCAGTGCGGTAGACTCGGAAGCCCCCCGCCATTCATCATCTGGTTGTTCTTGTGCCGCATTCCATGGCCTTGATTCTTCCTGCGTTGTCGCTCCGGGAGCGGTGCTTGCTGCTGGACGGGTTGCGCAGGAAGAAGGGACGCTGCAACGGAATGAATGGGCGCAGGATTCAGATAGTCCGTGACGGGAGGAAGCCCCGTGTCACCGCTACCGCCGCCCAGCCAAGGTGCCGCTGGAGGAGTATCCGGTGGCGATCGGCTCCCGCTGCTCTCGGAGCTGCTGCTCTGCGAGTAATGCCGACTATTGTCCGGGTCGAGTTTCAGGGAACTCATGTTGGACAAGCAGTACTGTGGACTGCACCTGAAAAAAACATTTCATTAAAGTTTTGTATTTCAAAATCGTAATTTGTACAAATAAGTTTGATAAAAAAAAGTGTATTTTAATCTGTCTTGTATTGCGAGTTCAGAAAGAGAACGATGTCATTGAGTCGCAGATGAAATTATGCATGCGGATCGATCCCTTGCATTTCATAGAATCATTCGTTATATATTTCGCTTATAAGTAAATTGCAACGGAATTGAGTCACTGTGTCAAATTTGACAAATTAATCAATGGCATCGATCCTCTTCTTCGCGATGTATAGATTCCACACAAGTTTCCCCGAATGTTGATGCTACAATCGAGAAATTCCTTTTCTAACGTTGACCTACTGTTGTAAACAGATCTCATTTATGTTGAGCGATATGTCTTTGCACGCCTCGAGTACCAAGCTTCTTTTTTCCTTCATTACATCAAAGGCCATCTTACAACTCTCTGCGAATGGTTCGATTGTTACATTCGAATGAACTTGCCATATGTGAGAAGTCATACACGCGCCGCTTTATCTTTTACAAAAGAGGGACTATAGTTTAGCTTGACATTTATTATGAATGTCCAGAGATTAGCGTCAGTAGGTATACATGCGGAGTATACTGAAACAAATCAACCTCGAATATTTGTGCAAAATCTTATTATCTTTGTATTTATATGCAAATAAAGTTTCTTCTTCTGTAATTCCCATAGCTCCAACTTTGTAAAAATTAAGGCGTTGAACGAGTTTCAGCTCCTGCTATACTTTCGTCATCATAAAAAAAACGAATTAAAAATCACAATAAAAGACTCTTTCAGTTATCGATGTTTAAACTAGATTAAAAACGTCTCTTTTCTTTCGTTAGTTCATAGCTCACCTTGAAAATCGGCTCTGCATACTAGTAGCTACCGGGAAAGTGAGACAAGTATAACAAGGCGCGGTTTGTGGCGCGTACATGGGAGGTGGTGCTGGATACATTGTCATGTGTTCCATGGGCGGCATGGTCGGGTATCGCCTCATGTTCGTCATCGCGTGGCTATTGTGAATCGCCTGAGGCTCCATTAAAGGCATAGACTTGTTGCTCGTGTTACCATTGTCATTGGAAGCGTCGACTCCTTGGCCAATCTGTAACATGCCCAACTTACAAAGATTATTTTAATCACCCTCTCCATTTCTCAAAACTTGCTGACAAACAAAAGCAAAACTAGCAAGTACCTCATTGTCCAACGTCTCCAAATTAGAGTTCGTTACGTTGTTAGGACTTTCGACTTTCTTGTCGCTGGACATTTGATTCAAGCCATTGCTCGTTTGACCCTTTACAATATTTCGTAATTGTCCCACGGCGTTTTGAGGCATTCCTATGTCCCTCAGATCTTCGTCGCTCATTCTCCTAATCTATAAATTTAAAAAATTTTTAAATGCATTGAAAACAATTTCTAGTTTTTTGCTATCTTAAAATGAATTTAATGCTTTACCTCGTCCAGAAGGTTTCCTCCCTTGTAACCAGGAACCTCTTTGCCAATCACGTCCCTCAAAAGATCCGTCGATGCCGAGGGCCTTAACCGTGGAGGTGGAGGCAGCTGTTGTGCGGCCATGGTCGAGGCCGTCGCCACGGTGGTGATGTCTACGTTATTTTGACGAGAGTAAGAGGCCGCAGTGCTGGTGATTGGTGGAGGTATGGATCGAGGGATAAGTATGGGAGCTTGACTGGGAAGAGTCCTGTTGTTGGCGCCGACCGAGGGAAGAGGAGGAGGCAGGGAAGAGATGCTTGAGCTGACGATGCTCGTTTGACTGCTCGACGAGGTCGTGGAGGTCATCACGGCACTTGACGTTGGCTGCGTCGTTTGCGAGGACGTTCGCGGCAACGTGCTGTTCCTTCGACCCAGGGGCGAGTTGCTCCGGCTGGGAGATCGAGATTGGGACGGTGACGATTGGCGACTGACTAGAGGCGACTGTGGATAAGCCATCGTATCACCAGTATGGTACATGAACTGATTGCCCATCATGACTTGGCCCGTATATGGCTGCATGTGGTTCATCGACGGGAAACCCATGTGGAAATATTGCGGGGGCACGCCCGAGTTCAACGACATTTGCTCCGGCGAGGGTAAACAGATTCCAGGAGGCGGTAAACTCATGCCCGGTGGGATGCCAGTTACCATATTGTTGTTTCGCATCGAAATATCACCTAGTAAAGATTTTTATTATTATTTTTTTTCTTTTGTTGTCTGCTGGTCAATCGTTATCATTTACCGTGGTAAGTTTGCATGGGCGGCGGAGGAATCAAACAATTGCTCGTAATTTCCGAGTCCACCATCCGATCGTTTTGGTTCTCACACGACTGCATACAAACCTGTGAAAAGAGACAATGACAGTTTGTTTGGCTGTTCGAAATGCAATTTCAAGAGTCCGGAAATTCTTCAAAAATAAACGAAAGTAGAGAATTGTATGCTGCATGAGAACGTTGAACAGAAATCTAGGTCGTGAAATAGAATATTTGATAATACAATCTAATTGATATGAAAAATTCCCTACGCTATGTACAACATAAAATGACATTCATTCAACTCGAGACTTTTCCGAACAAACGCATGACAAATGAGATTACTTGTCCGGGTTTAGCACCAGGTTTGGAGACGTTCAGTCTGACCTCTTCCTCCTGCAGCTTCATATAAATATCGCCGAACGAGCTTTTCTGCTCGTAAGTGAATGCTGGATGATTCAAGGCCATTATGTAAAGCAGGAGAAGCTCTTCCAGAATCTGTTCGTCCTGACTCGTCGTGGTCCCGCTCAGAAGGTTGCTTATCTCCTGCGAGTCAAAGTTGGACAGATTCTTGAAGAGGGTGACGGCGCAGGAGTAATTGCATGAGTGCAGCAGTGCCATGTAAAGAGCAAGTTTCCTTCTTGTGCGCTTGTCCGTGACGGACACGTTCGTCACCTCGGCGAGGTCCGTCTCGTTGTTCGCATGGTGCTCCGTGTCCCTCAGGTCATTGTAGTCGCGCTTTCCGAGATCCTCGACACAAGTGCCGAGATACCGCACTTCAAACGGTAGGCACATGTTCAGCAACGTGCACATCAAGTCAATGCGTTTGTAACTAAAAAAAAAAACCATTCCATTACAATAAAATTTGACAAAAATGCTAAGTACACATTTTTATTTCGATGTATAAAAAGTACCATTATTTTGAGGGAAAAACGAATGATCTTTTTGGTCATGAAATAAATCATCGATGTATAAAAAAAATGCAAAAATGTGTAGGGGAGGGGGAGATCCCTCGCGCAGGGATCAACAGACAGACGAGAGGAAAAGAGACGGGGGAGGAAAGGAGGCGGAAGATCCGACGAATTCGCGAATTTAATTTTTCTGAGGATGATTTTTGTCTTGTGACAAAGGGAAAATACGTCGGACGGGACGTCCGCTTTAGGCGGCATTTTTTTTTTTTTTTTTTTTTTCATCGAAGAAAGATGGGGGCAATCTCGCAGGAGCCCGTGCAACAATCGGAGAAAAAACGTAACCGCGCGTAGAGACAAAGAGAGAGAGCAAGGGGATGGCAGAGAAAATGCGAGAAGTCGAGAGAGAGAGACGGAACGAGAGAGAGTTCGGGGAG
>JABFQM010001581.1:0-20019 GCA_022816865.1 Zelostemma sp. ZL-2020
ACATGTATTTGTTTAAAGAATTTTTGACCGACTTACTGAACAAATGCATGTATCTTTTTGGAAAATGAATATTTTTCAAAACGCCACGGTCAAGTTGTTGCAAATAGTCCTGTGAACAATATTAATGACCGAACATTCAAGTTTGCTAAGAAATAAAAATTTTTCTTCAAAAAAACTATTAAAATTTTCAATTGTTCGTTACGAGCATTTTTGTACAATTTTTTCACTCGCGTATTTTTTTCGTGAAGAAGAAGATATTGTTAAATAAATTATACTGGCATATTAAATGTAATTAATTATGTTGAATTACAAATATTTTTTCCAGGATCGATCCGCCTTAATAAAGTTGTGTTTTAAAAAAATAATTCTTTACTTTTCACAAGGAAAGAATTTACTCATTTTGATTTGAAAAAAATACGTGCATTAGATTTGTTTATTCAATTTTTAAAATCATTCATTCATTGGAAGAATATCGATTTATTCTAAAATGAGAAAAAAAACTCAAAGAAGAATTTGTATTTCAAAGGTTCATAATTTGTGGTTCTATATATGTTTTTTGAAAGTTCACGAAAGTTCGACCCAATTGGTTTGTTGACAACTGGGGAGAACTAATTTTTTGTAATAAATTCCAAAATATTGTCAACTTTTGACAGAATGGATATGTCGTTACGGAAAAAGTTGTACTGTAGCTTGATCTTTTTGGAAATTTTGGCCTTTTTTATTGATCAACACCAAGTAAGAAATTTGCAACGCTCTTATTTGAAAATAACAATACGATTGTTAGAGAAACCTGGGTAAAAAAACGTATTTGACTACAATTGTTGCGTTTTCATAATAAGATTCTAAAAATCATTTTTTATCTTTCGTCAGTAATGTTTACCAATCAACAATATTCATATTTCAAATTTGGAATAGAATATAGATGATTTGTAAGTTTCGCGTGAAAGAAAATTGAAAAGTATTATACATAATCTTGCTAGAAAAGGTTTCAGATGCTTCTCTGATGAAAAAAACTTGATTCCTTCGAAATATTTGCAAATTGGTAAATAAGTAAAATTAAATGACAAAAAAGAAAAGAATGGAGATGATGAAAATGGAAAAAAGTGGACAGAAAGTTACAGAAAAGAAGAAGCTTTGTAGACTAGATCAATTCTCAACAAATTTAGGTAATAATTGCTGAAAAAAGGTATATTATATCACTCATTGCTAAGTAATTAATAGTGTCATGTCAATAATAAATAAAACGAGACCGATTTAGTGATAATAACGTATTCGTTAATCAAATTTATTAAAGAAGATAAACATTCATTTGTCACGTTTGCGCTTTCAATCTTCCCTTTTCTTCTTTGTCTTTCACCTCAATAGTCAATCACTTTCGAAGAACCAGCTTCTTTATATGTTTAGTATGTTAAATAGACGATCAAATGAAACGTGAAAACATTTAAAAAATATTTCTACACAAATTCTTGGTATTTAGAAACTCATCTCAACGTCGGATACATACTTAAATATGTGGAAAACGTTTACCAAATCAACCATTTTCTAATGCGCCTAATTTTTATCATTTCATTTTCTAGGGATTTGTAAATTTTTTTACGGATCGAATGTTAAAAACGCCGTCACATTTTGATACACCTGTGATTGACCAAATTTATGGTACGTGTGCTGAAAAATCAACGTTTCTTTTTCTTTTTTTAAAACAGGAAGAAAAGTATTATTTCTAGAAAAAACTTTCAATTTTGGAAAGAATACAATAATTTGTTGATTCTTTGTTACATGTGGTAAAGTTCCCAAAGCAATCTTCGTAAACAAAGATGACGGATTATCCTCCCCAGAAGGCATTGCGTATTAAAAAAAAGTACAATGATTGTGAAATTCGATTGATCAAATTGTGCAATTATTGACCGCGGGAATGTGGGTTCTTTTATGAATCGGATTACAATCTTTGCACCATTACTGGTCAATCACGTGAAAAACTTTATTCGATATACTCATGTCAATTATTGTACATCCGACTCACCAATTTTGATAACATAAATGTACAATCAAATTGTACATTTATTACAAAATTTAATGTAATTCAAATAAAGTCTATCTTTGTCTGAAACAAATATAAAGATGTGTAACATCGAGTAAAATTTTTTTAAAGAAATGCGAATGCGGCAAATGATTTATAACGAGCTGAAATAAATACAGTCATTAAATAGACGCGGGAAATTACAAAGCGCATGTGATGAAAATACAAATGCGTAAGAAAAAGTAGGTGTATAATCAACAATGTAAATTGGCACAATATTGTTTCCGCTACATCCAGCCATTTTTTCTGCATTATTTCCATGTTCCTATTCATATGGCTAGGAATTTAAATGTTTCAGAGCCCAATAATGCATAAATGATTGTGAAATCTTTTTCTGCACTAAAATGTACAATATTTGTGCCAAGGTACGTCCACATCATGGCACAATTATTTATAAGACGTAATGCACTTAAAATTGTGTAAAAATTGTACAGCATGATGCATTGATGCGATTGAGCTCATAAAATCTGCACCTTGATTTTATAATTTTTTGTTAAACATTGGCGTATTGTTTATTTCTGCATATCTGGATCTTAATCCGAAGATTTCAAGGAAATTAATTCAAATTACTATGTTTCCCGGAAAATTGAAGTTTTCATAAAGTGAGAAACAAAATGTGTCTCAACCAGGGGGTTCTCCTTAATACAGACATGATGTATAAATCAGACAATCATCTAAAATGGTATAACTCGAATGCAGGATGAAAAGCGAGACTGTCGCGTTTTTGAATTGTCCCTGTGTATCTGTCATCTGTCATTTGTCACATGTGGATGGGGGAGTGTAGATGCCATGAAGAACGTATATAAAAATGTAATATGTACCGCTGCTTGTGTCATGGATGGAACAATGGAGACTAAAAAGTTTTTACTTTTGCGTCGTCCAAACACATATTTTGGACGCAACGATTATGCATTTTTCGCATATGCGTTGAAAATCACAAAATCTTCATCGCGGCATAGCAAAGACGCGGAAGCATCGAAATAATGACGTTCTTTTTTTTCGCGCAGTCGATGAATCGAGGAAAAGTAAGTCGCATCTGTAAGGGTAATCCTCGGACTCAACGAATGTCCGCTCTCACCCGAGTTTCACTCCATCTTGCGTTGACAGATAAATACTCCACGCGCCCAGCACGGAGCACCATCCAAGCCGTCCGATTCGTCCAATTAGGAAAGTGAAAACTTCATTAAGCGCTCGATGAAAACCGACGAAACTGAGTGATTCGCGGGAAATCCGCACGGACGTCAATGAAATTAATAGACATTTTACCGCGAAAGAATGTGATTACAAAACGGAAGAATCGGCTAGTTTTGTTTATAGATTAATTGCGTTTTTTCGCAAGGAAGAAACATTGTTTTAACAATAACATTCCGCGCGTAGATGTAGGCGAAAGGTATTTGAAAAAAGAAATCAGAATCAATTGAAATTGCTATATCTTACCGCGACCCTGCTTCGGCCCCAAAAAAATCAATTTTTCGTCGCGTGGCGTGAGTTTTCAACCGCACTTTTCACTTTGCGATATGACGAAACACCTGGCGCACTCACTTTCAAATAAACTGACATTTTACGACTTTTTTATTCCTTAAAACACGCGAGAAAAAATTTGCACAAGCGACGTGGCATTAATAACAATGGCGGCGACCGGCGTGCATGACGTCACAATCGCGATATAATTCGATCTATTTTTTCGGTCATTATTCCCATTTCTTTTTTTCGACATCGCGAAAGTAGAAAGTATCTCGATAAGCAAAATATGTCTCCCTTCGTAAGTATAATAAATGTGGCATAGCAATCATTTAATGAAATGATATTGGGATTTTTATTCGTTATACGTTTAATCTCGCATACATCAACGAAAATTGGTGGCGAAAGAAAAGGGGATAAAAAAAAGAAAAAAGGAGGCAAGGTAGAATGCTGAACTAATTTTAAGGGACCCATTAACGGTACGCGCGTCCCCGGTCATTAAGATAAGCATGAAAGTGCTACTAAGTGTCCCGCGGATAAGCGACGCGGACTAACCAGTATCGTACTGCAGTGCTGCATTTCTGTGCGTGTGTTCGTACATACACATGCATACCGGAGTTAGCAATATGCATACATACATAAACATACGTAAAGAGGAGCAAAGAGCGTTTGCCAATAATGGCGGTATCGCTGGTACCACGCGTTGTTATATGGGATTGGTTTCGCTATATTTTTAAGATTTTTAAAACAAAAGGCGTGATCATTAATCGAGTTAACCACCTTTATTCATTCATCTCAACTTATGTTTATAACTTTTCAATTAATTAGAAATAAAATCTAAAATTATCATTCAACCTTTACAAGAACATTTTTTACGATGAAAATTTGATCCGCTGTTTCGAATTTTCATTTTTCGAATCCAATTTTTTTGTTTTAATTTTATTTTTCCCATGATTTTTACCAAAAAATTAATACGTTGTTCCTTAAAAAAACAGTTTTATGTTTTAGATGATATGTTTATGTTTAGCGAAATGAAAGTTACGAATGAAGAACAATGAAAATGTTATAAATCGAAACGCCGTGCAATTCAAATTTTCTTCGTGAAACCACAAGCACTGTCGCCATCTACCATAATTTCAATGAATTCAAATCCAGTTCTTACCATACATCGCTATCGGCGAATACTGCATTTCGAAAATTCTGATTCTTACGAAATTGGTAATTTGCAAGTTTTTAGAATGTACGTAATTGAAAAAAAATTTGGATACACAATGAAATTATGTTGTAAATATTTATTGTATGATTTTTAGTACAAAATTTGGATTTTGTTGAGAAATTACGTTTCTTAACTTCAAAAATACTTCATTTTCGAAAAAAATACGCGCACCCACAATGCTTGCAAATTGCCTAATTTTTTAAATTATCAGATAAGTAATTCCGACGAATTAAAAAGAACAATGTATTAAATTGATCATTTAAAGATTTTTTCAATAAAAAAATTATTAAAAATATAAGTTTTGAAAGATTTCAGGTAAGTATAGAGGAAAGTAATGATCGCAAGAAAAATTAAGCATCGAGTAGCGAAATTCAAAAGTAGCGGGTTCGGCTGAATGCGCAGGCGCGCACGCCCTCTCGGGCTCTCGCTCTTCGTGCAATTTCGCTGAATGTCCACCGAATGTCGCTGAATTTCGTGAAACTGCCAGCGCGTAGTGTCACGACTCACGGACGCACGGCTCTCCTTCAATATTTGCCTGAAAATGTCCCTCGGATGATAGGCGGTTGTTCTCTCGCGTACGTTCGAAAATCCCGGTGGAGTTAAATTCGAAGATAGTGCGCTGAGCAGTGTTGAGGTATGGGCTGGCGATCGTAGCCGAGTTGAGGTCGTGCGGGATCGTCGACGTCGCTATGACGCAAAAGCGCGGAGTTTCGTGAGCCTGTGGAGACCGTCGTGAACCGTGGAGACCAGCACGACATTACGGATTATCCGCGACATGGAGTCCATCCGAAAATGGTTCTACAGGCCTAAGGTGAGCGCCTCGAAACAAATAGTTAATTATTCGCTTAACAAAATGGCTGCCGCTGCCACCTGTTCGTCAAAAACGCGTGAAATACATTTTTCCCCGTCAAAGCTCGACTTCTCCGACGCAAATCGACGATTTCCCGCGCAGGATCGATAATTTCATTCGAAGCAAGAAAGAATCGACGGAAGAACGCTGTTCGTCTCTGAAGAATCCGACTTTCCGATCAGCTGTTTTACGAGGGTTTTTAAAAATTTAACTAGTCCACGCTAGAGCGTGAAAGTTGGCGAGTGAAAGTCGTAGAAATGTGGGGAGTCGTAGAAACGTCAGTCGAAAAATTGACATTCGTCGCGTACGAAAACAAATCCGATGAAAAAGTGATCGTTATCGATGGAATTTCGCAAATATCTGATAACGAATATTTTGCAGCCAATAAAGTTGCCGATAAAAAATATATCGTGAGAAAAAGTAGAGGGAGCCGAACATTTTCCGCTTCGTTAAATGATTTACCGATAAATACATTTATCACTCCATATCAATTTAGACAAGGCTTTTTTTTTCTTTGTCGAGCGAGATATTATTAATTCATGAATAATGATTTCTGTATAAATTGAATTCCTCGTCAGTTGTCGAAACAACAAAAAACTTGATTTCGTGTGATCTTTTAAAGCAAAATTTTTCACTCTTCAACGAAACGAATGAAATTTTTTTTACCGACTCGAATTTTTTATTATGCCTGCTGTAAAGTAAAAATAGATAATTACGATGTTGTTTTGCAATGAAAACATGCTACTTGATGGTATAATCGAATAAAAATGTTTTCTTCGGATCATAACAACGATTCGTCGTATCAACGTGACATTATCTCGATACACATTTACTGTATTTGTTTACCACCATCCATTTTCTCTATTATTGCCCGCGCTTACACAATGGCTGGCAATAGTAGTACTTATTTCCACGATTTCAGCCCATAACGGTTAACGGTTATGGCTTGAAAAATTGTGTCGATGTACAAGGCTGAAAATAAAAGTATTTTCATAACGCAAATAAAGAACCGTTGGAATTTCCATGTTCATTGTTCCGTTGAAATCTTGAAATAGATCGAAAACTGACGCGCGTCATAACAATGCTTCGGTAAATACACGTTATGTCGGAACAGGTAAAGTCATAAGTGCGTATCACGCAAAATAAAAGAAAAGAAAGTAATCGTAAAGCGGCAATTGATGCGTATCATTCGAGCAGACGTGAACTGCGACATTTTCTGCGCGCGAATCGCATTTCTGCGGTAATATCGAGTATCTTTTTTTTCCATGGGAACTTAATGGGAAACAAGAGCGCGCTCAACGTTCATCAAAACGCTGCCAATACGCACAGAAGCGCCTGTCGAGAACGTGCTTTATCTCGCGAAAGAGTAAACACGCCGCGCTGGGACTTTAACGATGTGCAAATAGGTTCCGAGAGAGATTACACCGATAAAAATGATATGTCGTTTTTCATCAACATCAACGATGTCCCGAATCGAGAGTTTTCCAAATGCTACCTCGAATTTAACTCCATGTTCATTTTCATGCATCTTTATCCTCGCAACATCGCCGATGAGTCATGGAGACTCGAGTTTTTCCTCGATAATCTAATGGCCAGTATCGCAAAGTGCAGCCACTAAAATTGGACGCACAATGACATGAGTCACTGCGTAACAAGCCCCTTCTTTTTGGCTAGGACCCTCCTTTGTCACACTCCGACACCCTCTACGCTGTTCTGCTTTTCTTCACGGCTTTACGATCTTCCAGTGACGGCTGTAGATACTTGATGAAAAAAAAAAAACATTTCAACTCGCAGCTGGCTAAAAGTAGGTCGTCTCGTAATGCCCAAGAAGACCCGCGTAGAAAATTAAATGACTTTGTCACTGGAAAACAAAATTCCGTATTAACGATCGTATTATTTTGATGATATGGAGGACGATAAGAAATTATCATTCCTGTCGAGCGAGCCCAGTTTTGTAAAATTCTTGCTTTCGATTTTTTGTTTATCGGCTGAAACATTCCATTGATGATTTAATTTCGGTAATATTTGCAGCCGATAATCGGATCATCGTAAAGTAGGTGTATCGGTGAGGAAATAAGCGTGAATGAGTTATACACTTTCTAAACACCGCGGCAGCAAAGTCGCTAGAGCAAGAAAAATGCCCAGAAAAAAACGCAACAAAGAGCTATCTAAACTCGTCGTTATATCACGAGTTTCGAGACTGTCAAGGACAGTCTTTTTCGTTTTATTCCCGATTGCGAAACTAGTTATATTCCGAACCTTGGAGAGTTCCTTTTTTTTTTCCATTCGTAAACAAGACGAGAATTCTGCTCACGTTACCGCGACAATCGTAACAATACAAGGAACATCGAATGCCATGTTTGCAATCATGAAATTATAAAACGAGAAACAAAATGTTCGTTGCATTTCCGAGAACGTTGACCTCGAAATAATTTTAACGGAAAAGAATTAGTATATTGTGCATCAAGGGGACAAAACTGGTCTTTTTACGCCAAGCGCGATGTTTGTGGTCTACGACCATTCGTAAAAAGACCTTGTCCCTCGTGATACACGCGATATTTTTTATAACGCATAATACGATTTCGACATTTTTTCATGCGTGTCGAACGAGCTGAAAATCACGAAGTTTGAGCGTGATGAATGGCATGAAGTCATCGTAGAAAAATGATGCTACGGCATCCCATTTTACCATTAAGGCGAATGTCCCAATTTGAGTCAGTGACCAATTTGCGTCGGTTTCGATCTATTTGTATCAAATTCTCATGAATCTTGCAATTTACATTGCCGGGAAATTTTTTTTATATTCCACTGTAAAAATACTTTCTATTTGCAAGTGTTGAAAAAGTAATTTTTGGTAAATTAAAAACGTAAAACTAGTTTGAAAGTACGCGCGTCACCATATTTTCCCATTCGTCACAGCACGAGCACGTAATGGCTGTTGGCTCGGGAAAATTGTGATATTCCAAGTAAACGTTTACCGGTACTTGTAATCGGGAAAGTGTGTTTCAATAGTCGAAAAGAACAGATAGGGACAGCTATGAGACGCAAAATGGTACATCGACACAAGTTCGCAAAACACTTATACTTTACGTTAAATATAATTTCAGATCTCACATAAACGATTTTCCGAGAGGAAAATGATTAAGCTCTCTATCAATATGAATATTTCCTACTTCAAGCTAACTTATCATAATTTATTTCGTGATTGTTTCGAACCTAAAGCTTAAACTGACGCAAATTGGGACATTCACCTTAGTCAGTGTTTAAAAATGGTCGACAGGCATGAAAAAAGGTCGAAATCATGCATGCGGTATGAACATGTTTTTTCGCGACTGACGGAGCAATTAAATTTGCAGAAAGACGACACGAGTTTGCTGGCGCAGTTTTTTTTCGCCGACGAATCGTTGAATGCGGTGGCCTGCGAGCTGGACTCGTTCGACGGTCGCCAAGAGCCTGAAAGATGCACGAGCTTGGTGAACCAGCTGCGCCATTGCCAAGACAAAGTTTTGACGATCTGCAACCAGATCATGGACGAGCTGATTCCGGACAGCAGAGCGAATCGCGACTTTCGGGTCAAGTTCCCGGACGACGTGATGCAGGAAAATCTGGCTGGTCAATTGTGGTTTGGGGCCGAATGCTTGTCCGCGGGCTCGTCGATTATGAATAGAGAGGCCGAGAGCTCTGCCATGAGACCACTGGCTAAAGCATTGACCAAGTCCTTGGAAATCGTAAGGAATCTGCTAAGGGAGCACGCGCTAAAAGGTCACATGAATTTAAAGGTAACTCGCAATTGTTCATTTATATAAAATGCATATTTTTGCCGAACTCTGATGCGAAATTTGCCTTGCAGGCGCAGAATCCCCTGGAACCGACTTTGGAGAAGCTCATCGAATCCTTGAAGATTTTCGACCGCCTTTTTGCGGACTTTGAGCTGTGCTACGTCGGGGCAATGGTGCCAGTTAAGTCGACGAAAGAGTACGAACAGCAAGAGCTTGTATGCGTATTATTCTCCGAGACCCTGCAAAGAGCCCTCGATGCGGGATTACTGAGCCAAGCCGACGTTGATAATTACGAGCCCGCCCTCATGTTCACCATCCCAAGACTCGCTATCGTTTCTGGGCTGTTGGCGCCTCTTGGTGGCCCTCTGTGTCTCAACTCGGCTGATTCCATCAGTGAAATGTTTCGACCGTTTCGGGTACCTTGATAACAATGAACAAAGGATTTAATTGATGAGGTAGAATTTAATGAGGAATGATTTTATTTTTCAGACTCTGCTGTTGAAGATACGCGAGCTTCTGTGGACGTTGAACAACCGCGAACTTTACATGCTGGAGAAGCTGTTGTGTTCCAACGAGGAGCCGTCGGTTCCAGAGAACGGACGCTGTCAAGATAAGCCGGACCTCGAAGAGTTTGTACACAATTTTTACTCGGGTTACCCGAACTGCAAGGCCTTTATTGCGGACTTTTACACCGTCACGAAAAACACGGGCAACAACATGGACGAAGTCGCAAATGACGCGGTCCAGATACTGGATCAAGAGACTCAAAAGCAGGAGAAGAACAGCGACGAGGAGGTTCGAGTTTCGCCCCGAGATCAAGAGTACGCGAATCCTGACATAAGCCAGATCCTCGGGAGCTCCGGGAACGTTCAACTGCCACAGACGCAGTACTTGTTGAACCAGGTATCACACGAGAACACCGTTACAGGGGAAACGACGATTCGCATCGACAGCAGCTCTCTCCCGGACCTCGACGCGAAGAAGCTCATTTCCCAGGCCAACAAGACCCTGTCGAATCTGTTGCTGGATGGCGAGTCGGAGCAGACGGATTCGGGAATCTGCACGGTCATCTCTTCGGAGAACACGAGCTTGTACGACAAGAGTCCCGAGGAGAAAAAGACTTTCGCGAGCGAGCACGAGGACGAGGACGAGATCCAGGAGAACACGAGCTACTCTTGTTCCAGCGTCAACTCGCCGCAGCGTAAGAACTCGACGATATCTGAAAACTCTTGCGTTTGCAGCATGCGCAAAGACGCGAAGAGTATCTCGAGGATCTCGAATGGCGAGAGCGAGGAATTTGTCGGCATAGCCTACGGGAACGGGCAGATCGCCCTTTGCGACGGTAATCAGCCGAGCCTGCAAATAAATTATTCAGAAAATTGGGAAAATCTGAATTTCAACATTGATGGGTCAACGTCGCGGAAAGAATTTTGGAGTGATTTGAAGTGCGAGAATTGCCCATCGACGTCGCATGATGTTATTGGGAATAGGATTGACTCCTTTTCTCAGGAAAAGCTTAACGTCGATAAAGTGAAAGAGGAAAAATACCGGAAGCGACACGTGAGGAAACATGAGAGGAAGAGTTTCAGAATAAAGGACGAGTCGCGACGGCCTGTGCCTTATTGGTGGGTTTATTTTTCTTTCAAATATCTCGACGAGTATTGCTCGGAACAATTTTTTCTCGACTTATCAAGATTGATAAAAATTACAAAATTCTCATGCATTTACATATTTTTTTATTGATTTAAATTTAATACGAACTAAAGATTCTGAATTCATTTCAAATGCCATGATGAACTAAAAATAAAATATTCCTCCGCAGTGTCCCCAGCACCGAGAGCTCCCGTTCGAACTCAACGGACCGTTGCCTGAACCCTCGACTGACAAGCTTTGGCTCCAGCTTGCATCCTAGTCAGAACACTCGTCGAATGCCGAATTTTGGCAGCCAAAGTCCACGTTCAAGCCCACGGCTCCAGCACTTCGAACAGCGCGGGAACTCGAGTATCAACGAACTCAAACAAAGATTCCATCGAACGACCTCGCCACAAAGCAAGAAGCTCCTAGACCACCGTCGCTCTCGATCGGAGCATATCGCGCGCATGAAGAAACGTGACAAGTACGAGAAAATGAACTTGAAGTCGAGAAAGGATCGCGGGCAAAGTTTAATGAACGACGGCTTGGGACCGAGAACTGACAAGAGTGGCTTGGCTACGGATGCTGTTTCTCCAGTTCAAAATTCCTGTTATCAAGGAAATCACTCGCTGGAGAGCGTCGGTCGCCAGAGACACAAAAGAAGCGCAAGATTCGTCCCACCAAAGGTTGACGTTTCTCTGGCTTCCAGCTCGAGCTGCTCGAACTACTGCGAGTCCAGCTCCGAGACCAGCGAGTTCCAGAGCGACTGCCAGGACGACGAGGAAATCGCCCTCGCCATGCAGGCCGCAGAGATTGCCAACAGGAATCAAATCAGAGCAAAGTTCCGGTAATTTTGTCAAATTATCTGCTTTGAGATTTGAATTTATTTGTATATGTCATTTGGGCTTTGTTTAATTGATTATTTTATTTCATTTCAGATCCTCGGAAGATTTGGTGCATAGGCTGTTTGTCTGCATTGCTGGAGTAGCAGATCAGCTGCAGACAAACTTTGCGTCGGATCTTCGTAACATTTTAAAGTGCGTGTTCTTGATGAATAGCAGCCAGCCCACAGACGAAGAGATCCCGAAAAGCAATGACCCTGGCTCGCCCGTGGAACCGGAAAATGTGTCGCAGGAATCGTCGGAGGAAAATTATTTCGATCAGCACGATGCTCTTCGGGAGAATGAGAATGACGAAGAGAGAACGGTCGTTAGTGAACGAAGTGAGCTGAAAAGTATTTGATCAAAAAGTTGATCGAGTCAAATTGGAACGTGAAATATAAAATGTTGTTTAATTAAATAATTTGGACTAATTTATATTAATTGTAGCGTCTCTGGAAACGGAGCGTGGAGAGGAGTGCGTCGAACGCGCCCCGGCATGGATTCCAGACAATGACGCACCTCGATGCATGGCTTGCCAAGCAGTCTTCACCGTGGTTCGTCGGAGACACCACTGCAGAAATTGTGGCAAAGTGTTCTGCGGCCGCTGCAGCAGCAACAACGTGCCACTGCCACGCTATGGACATACGAAACCTGTCCGAGTCTGCAACCGATGTTTTCTTTACCAGGTGACGCCATTCACGGTGTCCCAAGTTGCGGCTACCAGCTGAAGTTCGCCGATGTGAACTCCTCGTTATTTTGTCACTTTTGTCTACTACTTTTTATAAAAACAATTTCTTTGACAAATTTTCTTTCGAAATAGTACGAGTTAATCTTGAATGTATATACTTTGAGATGCAAATTTTTATTTCTTTTCGTTTAGAGTGTAAGGATTTTATGTAAATTTTTGTAGTCGTTTGTAAAAATTTACATTTCAAGTGTAAGAATACTTTTCACAAAGTGATCGGTTTTCAATTGTTATTTTTAACGTAAGGAATTCATTGGGAGTGACTGAAACGTGTTCTGTCTGTAACACCACGAAAAAAAGTTTCATATTTTTATCGATTCAAATCTAGACAATGCGATTTATCGATCTCGAGCGAAACCTTTTATCAATACGTAATAGAGTAATCGAAATTTGTAAATAACAAAACGAAAAACTCGAAGTATCGATGTAAAAATATCGCGGGCACGTTGCTAAAAAATTGTACACGAAATTTCCCGTTTCATCCCAAAACTTGTAAATAACTCAAATTGTAAATATCAATTGATTGACGGTTTTGCTGAGCGCAACGTGCCTGCACTTTTTATTGCAGCGTTATGACACTTTGTGGAGCTTTTAATTGCAATTTAGAAGCGACACGTAAAACTGCCTGTATCGGATATTCCTCGAATCATGAGAAAAACGAGTTGTGCCAAATTGGAAAATGTTTTCGAGTGAAAAATTTTATTATTACGAGTCAGAGATTTATGATTTATTTTGGAAAAATAATATGTTACAGGATTACAATTTTTTAGAATTAGAAAGTAGAGCTAGAAGACGTTGCCTTTTAGAAATGAAAGTTTTAAATTTTGTTTTTGTCGATCAAAAGTATTATTTTTTTCTCACAAGAATCTTCATTACAGAAAAACTTTCATTCTATCACTTTTTTTCACAAAACATTACCTAACCATTTAAACAATAAAGTTTACTGGATTGCTTCGGAAAATATCCGACTCGTCACAAGTTTGTTTGGATTAAAAAGACTGGTCGAGTATGTGTAACAGATGTCAGAATTAAGACCGAATTTTCGCAGTAACAATAATTACGATTTTTACATAACTTGTCGTCGTAAAACAAACACTGCGAAACTTGAAAATATCCTCACGCAAATAGTTGATTGCAGAAATAAAATTGTATAAAAATATAAAGATAAAAAAGTTACGTTTACTCAGCCGTAATTGTATGAAAAAAAAATTTTTCATCGTTTTTATTTCTATTTTATGGCTTGAATGTACCTATTAATTAAATAAAAGTTGCTAAGAAATTTTTGCCAAAGCCGCGCTTTCAATGATTCCTTTTGCAAAGCCTTTCAAAAACTGCGTCGTTTTTGGAAACGGAACTCGCGCTGCGCTGCAACTTTACCCGATTCGACAACTTTTGTACTTGGTTACAGCACTTCGATTTTTGAAGCGCCTCGTTGTTGGTCTCGTTTTGCAAGTTCGCGTTAGAAATCAAAGAGCGGACGACTCCGGAAGCTTCTTTCACGTAATGACCCCTGGAAGCGATGGCGAACATGTCGGAGGTGACTGAAATCGCTGCAAGTCCACATCGTTTCATGTAAGATCGCATGCGAAGAAGGAGGCTAATCTTGGTTTCCTTGTCGAGGCTCTTGACCTCTCGATTCAAAACTGCCACCGACTCTTCCACTGACTTCGGTCCGAACTTTTTCGCGACTTCCAGGAGCTTTTCGAAAATCGTGTCCAAGAGGACGGCGGCATCATCCAAGAGATCCAAAACTTGGAGGAACGCTTTCACTTGAATGTCCTCGCTCTTCTTGTCTGTAGTGGAAGAAAAACATTTATATAGAAAAAAGTAAAATTCTACGTCGATATATTACAGGATATAAAAAAGACAGCATGTACCATCGTCCTCCTCCATTATTTCGGGGACCGAGCATGGTCGGGTGAAAAAAAACAACAATCTGTTCATGTTCTACGATAAAGTTTTTCAAACGTGCTTATTAACGTTTTATTGTGAAAGTTCGAAACAGTAATGTCCTTTTCCCTAGTCCACGAGCTTACAATGTAGAAAAAAATTAAGGGTTATTTTCCGTAATCCGCAGGATGAGCCGGTTCAGTCGCTCCTGCAGAGATATTTTCTACATTCCAAAGCGGTGAAACGTAAAACGTAAGAAATTTCCAACTGGATGGATAACTCTTACGTTTTACGTTTCTCAATGCGTGTTAGCCCAAACACATGTCAGATGATTCTTACGTCTTACGTTTTTCCTGTGTCCCGGGCTTGACTTTGCGGCTTTGCGCATGTCCTAGCGCGGGAGATATACAAGCGCAAACATGAAATAATTAATGAATCGCTTTAATGGGTATCGGAAATTAGATGTTTTAAGAAGAGCAAATAACTGTATCGAATTTCCTCACGTATAACGAATTAAAAACTTATGAATGTTAATTATGTGATGATTCCGCGCATTTCTCCGTCGCTATGGTATTCAACAAAGTCACTATGGGTTGCGATAGATCAAATGTAGTTCAACATCCCGGTATAAAACAATCATAACTATTAAAACATTCCATAAATAATTTTGTTCGTCAATTTCTATTAAGCTGATATTACTTTTCGCAGAGATAAAAAAAATCGTTATAGTTACTTGCCTATTCAAAAGCTATGTGAAATAAATATTTTCGACTAATTTGCCGATAAGAATTTGCAGTAATGATGGACATGGAACTGAATGCTGATTTAGACGGGGTTTGTATCTCAGTTTAAAAACATTGCAAGTATTCAAAAACCGTACGAAAAAAAGTCAACCATCGATTGTTTTCATTTTTCAAAATCAATTTGTTTTTGTCATCATTCATTCAAAAAACAAAAATGTCTGAGCTAGCAAATGAATCCAATATTTCGAGTTCTCCTAAAAAGAACAAACATCAAAATTTATCAGAAGTGAATCAAACATTTTTTCTAAAGTTTCCGATTCACGTGTGGTCTAAAAAAATATTGTTTTTCTAGGATGGAGAAAGCGAGAATAATGAGCCTTCGATGGAAGGCAGTTCCGTTGGGAGCGTATTTTGTCATTTGGAGCAAAATTATGCCCGGGTAAAAGACTAAAATTTTGCAAACCTTTTAAATATTTGAAACAAATTCACAATGCTTTTTAGGTAAAACATGAAATGAAAACAAATGATGCATTAGCGGCATATGAATCCGAGTACACGCAATTATTCGAGTCCCTTTATAATTCTCAAAGACGTGAAGAAGAGTTAAAGGAAAATTACCGGCTGCTAAAGGTACGAAAATCGCCTACGAAATTTTTGATTTTCTGGAAAAACGACTTGACTCTTTTTTGGAAACAATGGAACTGTATACGCTAAATTGTGTATTTTTGTCAATACCTCTTTTTATCTAATGAAATATTTAAAACTCTTTGAATTTTGCGTGTTGCAAAAGAGTAGTTTTTGATTCGCATTGATAGAATTAGTCAATTAATTTTTCGTTGCAGTATATCAACTAATCCCTCTTTCAATTGATTTTAAAATATCAATCAATTGAAACGAACAGTTTATTGAATAATCGGATAGTCTTAATACCAAGTTAAATTGTATATATGCTACGACAGGCACTTGAAAATAATGAATAATGATTCAATAGTTGTAGAGCATTTGAATTAATAAATTCACCTTTTTTGAAATTTAAAGATTTCAGTAGAAGAAATGCTATTCTTTTGAAAAAAATGCAATTGAAAGTGTTTGTTCATGTACAACCACAAATATTAGTCTGCGAAAATTCAAATTGTTCAAAAAATTTTAGAAAGAAATTCAAGTTGTCCATACATTTTTCAGTTTGTTCAATCAAAACGAGTAGGATAACTTTCTTAATTGTGACTATACAATTTTATCAGTTATGTCAGTTTTCATTTAATTTTTCTCAATAATAACGATGTATTCTCATAAAAAATCAAATCATCAACAAAATTGGATTACGTAAGACTTGCTTTCAATAATATTCAGTCAAATTACTATTTTGTGTAGGAAACGAAATTTGCACCTGACTCAATTCTTGTTCATACCGCAAAAACCACTCAACTTTAACGTTTATACTTGAAGAATTTAATGAAAAGTAAAATAATGATCAAAAAACATTATTGAGAGAATAATTTTCTAGTATATTGTTAACTCTGGGCATATAAAAATAACTTGAAAATTCTTATAATTATGGAGTTGATTTATTAATTCCACATTTTTATTGTCAAAAATAATGTTAGGAAGGAACTGAGAACGATTTACTGGAAATCAGCGAATTAAAAAAAACGGTCGAATCGCTCAAAGAAAATTATGCCGATCTAAAAAAGGAACTCGAGTTTCAAACAAAATTAGCAGCTACCACGCAAGCTCGGGAACTCAAAACGTTGGATACGAACGCGTACCAGAAAGAGAAGATTGAATATTTGAGCCAACAATTGGGACAACAGACTCAAAGTATTGACGTCGACGATAAGTACGACTCAGAGTTCCTATGACATTTTTTGCAAATCACGATACATTATTTTCTCAATATGCTGCAGCGTGGCGATAAGTAAGGAAAAAGACCAGCTTCTGAAGGAGAAGGAAAAACTGTCGGGGCAAAATCAAACTTTGCGCCAGCGTAACCAAACACTGACTTCCGACATCGAAGATTTGAAGATCAGAATCGTCGCTTCGGATCGAGAGAAAACCGAAATTCAGGAATCTTTGGACATTCAGATAAACGAATACGCTAAAGAGCGAAGATTGCGCGAAAAGACCGAGAATGATTTTAAACAAGAAAAAGAAGAGAATTCTAGACTTGATAATGCAGTGCAGGTTTAACTTAAAAACTGTTTTTGACAGAAAATTTATTTTTAAACATTCACCTGTACTCTTTTTTTAGTCCACTGAAAAATCCTTGGATATCTCTAAGAAATACGTCTCTCAGTTGGAGGATGATTTGGCGAAACATAAAGTGAAAATCGAAAATTATCAGAAAAACGATCAAACGTTGAAAAAAAAAATTGAGAATTTATTGAAAACAGTCGATGGTCTGTACACTCAGAAGGAAAAGACGCAAAACATTTTATCGGATCACAAACGCGAAACTGAAATGCAGCATCAGAATTCGAGCAGGTAAAAATAATTCAATTGATGCACAGCATTTCTTGTACAAAGAACAACATTTGCAGACTTGGGGAAGAAATCTCGAAGCTGAAAATAGAAAAGAACGTGATTGCAAAAAAATTGAGCAGAGAAGAAAATTTGAACGACAAGATGAAGAAGGATGTGCAGCAACTTTTGATGAATAAGAAGAAAATGCAGCTGGACATTGACGGGCTGAAGAAAACATTGACGGACCAACAAAAGGATTTAGAAGTTGAAACGAAGGAAAAGCAAAAATTGACCAAAACCATCATGGCTCTGAGAGAAAATGAGAAACTAAGGACTGTCGATTTAGATATCTGCCAGCAAGTGGAACAAAAATTAGAGACTGATTTGAATGAGGAATCGAAACGGTCGAACGATGTTAGAAAACAATTAGCAAGCGTAGAAATGGAAAAGGATAAATTTATCCGAGAAAATAAAGAACTTGCAATGAAGGTGATTAATGAACAGTTATTCAACTAATTTTTTGAGAACTCAAAAAAGGTCTGACAAACATATTCAGCTGCACAGCATAAAATTTTGTGTACCTACATATGCACTCGAAGCTCGAAACGGGAGACTGTGATTCATAAAAGTCTCGAAAAGTTACGTTCAAGATGGCGTAAACCGTGTCGGCAATATATGAACCAGGACCGCATGTTCAGTTTGAGCAAGCCACGTGCAAAAAGCGCTTTTAGGACCCGACGCAGCTTTTCATGCGACCCTACATTGTTCACCTTTTTCTGGATTAACGACTCTTTTGAAACTGGAGACAGAGTCCTGTTTCGAGCTTTCAGTGTATACACAAATCAAATAGAATAATTTGTCGTAGATCGAAAACAATAAAAATGAACTGGATCTGGAGAAAGCTGAAAGCATCAAGTTGAAAAAGCAGTATCTGGAAGCGGATGAAAGATGCCGAAAAATGAAGAAATTGTTTGAGACCGTAAAATTGGAGCAAGGATCAAGCGAGGACAATTTAACGGAAGCGCGAAATGAAATCGAAATTTTAAAGGAGAAGCTAAAAACTACCAGTCAACAAGTCGAACAAGTCCGAGAGGAAGTTTCCGCAAAGGAGAAATCCCTTAACAAGGAAAAATTCGGCATGTCAATGAAAAACTTGAAAATGCAATAAAGTTCTCGCGTGGGAACAAAATTTAATTCATCTTTGGGACTCTTTCAGAATTACAAAAAGCACAAAAAGATAAAGACGAGTTGAAACTGAAACTGCAAGAAGAAAAGAAGCACGGGCAAAATTTGCACGGCGAGATGACTGATATGAGAAAAGAGGAAAAGCACTTGAGGGACAAAATAAATTTGTTAAATTTGGAAATCGACAAACAAAGAAAGGAAGTGACTGCGTTGCTTAGTGGACGAGACGTTTTGGGAGCTAATTTAATAAAAAAACACGGTTATTTCAACTAATAAACAGTATTAAGGCGATGTGGAACACTCTACTAGAGTTTCTACTTCATCGGCTTCTGGGGTTTTTATTAATGAAAACTTCGATGAGTTTTGACACTAAATTTTAGACCGTTCGCCGATTCTACTAACATGAGAGAATGTACTTGAACGGTAAAAATGCCCGGTGAAAATCACGAGCTAGGTAATAATAGTTTACTCTGCTGAGTGTAGTAACATTACAAACCGTGTAACGATATTACCGCCGATCGCGAGCAAATTTACTGTCGTCTAAAAAAATTGCTACGCTCAATATGGATAAAAATGGACCTACTTTGAGTGTAGTAATTTTAGCACCCCCGCTAAAATCACTATTTTGTGTAAAATTACTTTCCAGTTAGAAATTTAAATCACTACACTTAGGCGTTTTTACAGTTTGAGTCTTTGAATCAGGAATCTGACGATTAATTTCGAAGAATAGTACTAGCTGGCTAAATTTTGCTAATTACTATTCCTGATTTCGAAACTCAGCAACATTCTCCCATGTTTATAAATTTATAAAGAAATGGCGAACGGTCTTAAAGTGAGTGTTAAGGTGGATCGATACTTTAATGCAAGGGTGAATTGAAAAAAATATTTATAATGCAACATAATTAATTACATTTAATATGTGAGTATAATTTATTCAACAATATCTTCTTCTTCGTGAAAAAAAATAAGCGACTGAAAAAATTGTACAAAAATGCTCGTGACGAACAATTGAAAATTTTAACAGTTTTTTAAAAGAAAAATGTTTATTTCTTAGTTAATTTGCATGTTCGGTTATTTATTTTGTTCACAGGACTATTTGC
>JABFQM010001582.1:0-20012 GCA_022816865.1 Zelostemma sp. ZL-2020
GAGATGGAACCATGGTTTTGCGCGACTTGATTTGTGTTATTTTTGATATTAGCTTCCGTTTCCTTGGAATAAGATTTCACACGGGTTGATACTTCCTCGGACATCATGAAAGACTGCAATCTCTTTATCGATACCAGCGCTTCGGCGATTTGAGTTATGCCTGGAATGATGAAAAATGATGAGATATCGATTCTATTCGACTGACATTCCGTGTACGCACCTTGCGGGAAAAACACCGTCATATTTTGACGCAAAATGTTGTAGTACGCGTACAACATGAAAACCTTCGCCGCAGTGATCGTTTCGCCTTCCCCAACGTACGTCAAAATGGTGATAAAAATCGAGAGTCTTGTCGAAAACATGATGAAGGACATAGTAATGCCTCGAATGTACGATGTCGATCGTATACAGCTGATTTCGCGTCTGTTGAATTGAATAAAACATTTTTATACATCGACGCTTCGTGAAAATTGTAGAAAAATGATGCACCACTCGGACCTTCTAGATTTGTCAACCAGATCACTAAACGGGTTTTCCCAAATGTACATTTTGATCGCTTGAATCCCGCTGATTATCTCGTTGGTGAGTCGGACCCTCTCGTCGGTCCTCAAGGCCGTTTTTAATCTCAGAATAGACGACTTTTTCCCCAAAAATCCTGAAACATACAAAACCATAATCAGAAAAATGCCGAGATTTTCGTTAAAGGGATGTACCTTGTAGAGGAATGAACATAAGTAGAATCGCAACGCCGAAAATTGCCGGTGTAAAAACTTGTTTGTACATGAAATAAGTTATAATTATTAGCTCTACTGGTCCGAGCCATAAATAATGTAAAAAAATTATGGCTACGTCGAATCTGCTGACGTCGTTGGACAGAAGATTCACCGCTTGACCCACGGTCATTTCCCCCAGAGCGGTTCTCGACAGTCTCAGCGCTTTCCGGTAGATCAACGTGCAACAAGCGACACGCATCTTCATTCCCTCGTGCAAAATTCCCATCATGTACGGATGAATCGTAAACACGTTGAACGCGGAACACATGACGATTCCGATAGCATAAAGATACGCTCCGGTTTTATCTATTTTGTTGTCCTTGGTGAAGTACTGCAGCAATTCGATGAGCATCAGCGGCTGCATTACTCTAAAAAAGGAAAAGGAAAAAATTACACTTTGTTCACAGGGTTTCCAAGGGCATTTTCTACCTCGGAATCTCCATGACGGCTAAAACAATGCCGTAGAGCATGACTTTCGGGCCGAAACATTTTATCAGGACCTTCAGCAAACTCGGTCCTTTTTTCGCGTCCTTTTCGTCCCCTCGATCTTTGTCGGGACTTTTTCTTCGACTGCGCTTTTCGTGTAATCGAGCCTCTTCCTCGTTCCATATTCTCGTGATTTTTTCCCCGAGGATGCTGCTCGTGTGCTCGTTCAGCGGCTCGTAAAGATCCGATACTTCGAGGTCCCTTTTGTATCCGATCCAGAAAGTTTTCAAAATCCATCTGTGAAGAAAATGCTCTAATTAGTCGATTCCAAAAATAGCTTCTTTAGAACAATGGATTGTTCGTTAATTAGATCGATGATACCTAATCGAAATCGTTTCATAAGTAGCTCTGCGTGGGATCCGATAACAAATTGAACCTGACAGTGACGCTGCGGATTCCAATCGTGACAATTTTTTCTTTCATAAAGAAACCAATTAAAATTGTACTCAATTTTTATTTCGCGTCTCGAAATGAGTATGGGATCTTTTATTTTGGATGAGAATGTAGATTTTTTTGCCAGGCAATAAGTGATGCTGCGCTTTATTTTCTTGTATGCTTCGTCTGTATTTCACAAAAATTCTTAGACTGAGTTCGAGTTGTGTTCAAATACAAAATTGAGTTCGTTTTTTTTTGTGTCGTTTTTTATGTGTAGACATTGTTTATGACGAAGATGAATTTTTTAGCGACGAGGAACGTGTTTGTTTGTGTCTTTTGTTATCCGATTTATCACTCGCATTTCTATGTAAATTTCGAGGATTTTTTGTTGACTTTGAGCACTGGAAAATCAGGCTTTTTTGCATGATCATCATTATGCAAAAAAGCTGGGTTTTCTAGTGTTAATTTTGCGAAATTTGAATCCTCGATTAATGCACTTGTTTTTTTTCAGTTTCTCTCAATGTTGAGTTTATTCATTAAATTTTTATTAATCTCGGCATTTTTAGTTGACTTATTAATTATACAATGATTTTTGTTATCAATTTCTTCATCTAAGTTAACTTCTCGATTAATTATGTACGAAATAATTGTTTATGGAACATTCATTTGTTGATTTGAAACACTCACTCGTGATAAAATTGCATTAATTTTGGATGCGGTTTTTTATTCAAGTCTGAAATTTTTTTAGAACCATTCATAGCTTTATTTTTTTATTATTAATCCCAAATTTTAAACAATATCAGACAAACTTTAATACAAAAACAAAAAGTTGCAAAAGCAGAGTATTCAAAACTGCGACATTTTTTCATGAGTTTGCATCATGTTTTCATGACTTTTAGGAATTTTTTAAAACCCTGAATAATTTTACTAATTTTTTTTTTTATTTCTCGCAACTTTTTTCGTAATGTTTCATGACCTCAAAGCATTTTCTGCAAATGAACGTTGCAAATTCGATATAAATAATCGAGGAAACTATGAAAATTGATATCGCAATCAATAGGATTTGGAGATGAGAAGTAAATTAATTCTTTTACATTAAATATGAGTTTCAATCGCATAATAAAAGATTAAAAACGTACATAACATACTTGTTATTCATTCCAGATTACATAAAATTTTTATCCAATAAAATACATCGAAATTTCGACACAATTTATTAAAACAAATATATTTCAAGAAAAACACATTCTTCTTCTTCGAAAAAAAACTACTCCTTAAATCCGAAACCAACGCGCTAAAAAACAGTTTTGAAATTTCTGAACACGAAGATTTTCTTCATAAAATCCTAATTGTTACATAATATTTTATAGCGTCTCAACGAGACGCAGAAATTAACTTTTACGTCGTATCTAAATGACACGAACAAACAACGAAGAAAATTAAAAAAAATAAAATTCAATGAATCCGACACAAATAACTGAAATCAAAAATCTTTTCAGTTTTTGTTTAAATAAAATATCACATTGAATTCTTGGAATTGACATGTTTATTCAAATACATTTTCTGGCAGTTTACACAGATGATAAGATTTTTCAGATTGTAAAAAACATTGAAATCCAATACGATTGTAAATTCGATGAAAACCGAGTTCGGCAATAATTATTCATCGCCGAGTCGAGTACACGACGCGAATGCAATTAGTTTCGACTTACGTAAATGTTAAGGCACTAAGAAGATTCGCTTTGGCCCTAGGATTTTTCACTTTTTCCTGCTGCGCCCTCCCATCCATTTTCGATTAAACCCTACAATTTTTCGTCCTGAAAACAGGAAAAAAAACGAGTTAATTCGCAACAAGCGAGAATGCCGATTCGCCGCGATAAAGCTACTGGAAATGATTGTACACATGTTGTATTATTCGGAGTTGATAACGCGAATAATCTATTCGCGCTTTCCAGGAAATTATTGAAAACTCGAGCCGATAAAATCAGCGAGAAAATAAAGCCCGAGATCGCGAAAGATTAACTTTTGAGCGAGAAATCAGTAAGCTAAGGAATACGGTAAATATGAATTATTTTTTCTGATACCCAATATCTTTATTGGCAATTTGTAGTAAACAGCGATGAAGATAAAATTTTGAAACGAGAAAAAGCTGCATTCCGAGCCTTTTTTCGTATCGATGATTAATCGACGTTTCACCTTGCAGCAATTGTTATGAAACGCTGACAAAAATGGGATTAACCTTTTTTTCCAGAGCAACAAACACACAGATAATCACTTATCTCGACGTGACTTCTCGTAAAATTGCTTAAGCAAATCAATGATTATTTATAACGTACTTGAGATATCTTGCTCTGAACTCTCGTTTATTTCAATTAAAAACGTGGCCGTCTTCGATTTAGTTGAAATGGCAGTTTTTTATAAGCGCGAGTTTAATGTTTGCGAGAAAATAATGTTGATATCGAATTGTTTACAATTTTGCCTTTTTCACGAAACATTTTAAACCCCATTTTTACGATTTGTCTTTAAAAAAAAAATATGTTACGTTATTTTTTAACGAATGTTTTTGAAGAAAAAATGATGGCTGGAAATACAATTTTTATCGATGTATGTGTTTGAATTCGACTTCGCGATTGAAGACTAAAATCGATGTACATGAATTCGAACTTAATGACATGCGGAAGAATTTCACTTTATCGCAACGTTTATCTATAACCTAAATTGAATCCCCAGATTGCGGGACTTGAAAAATGATACGATTCCGAAAACCGTACGATTTGAATTGAAAAACGTCAAGTCTTGTTCGATTTCGAGTATTTTTTCACTCGGAGAAATATCATGCACCAAGTTACATAATGAATAATGGACACAATAAGTGGAATCATTCGATGATCCGATTGACGCAATGTAGTAAATTACTCCGTTCCCCACGATCAGTGCCATGCACACTTTTTCATTGTTCTCAAACGTTTGTACTTCGGAAAAACATGTTCTACAGAGCAATAAAGGCATTGAGAATCGCACTGAAAATCCACGATATTTTTTCGATCGTTTTCGGCGTACTCCGAGCACACGTGGAATACGCGATGTCAGTTATTGATAAATTCCCGAAATGATTTTGCGAAAAAGAGGTTAGTTTCGTTGGGTTCGGGGATTTCGGCAAAACGAGAAACTTTTTTAGCGCGAGAGTAAAATAAAAACGTCCACTCACGCTCACGTCCACTGCACGAGTGTGTAGTTAGAAGATGATAAAGTTGAACGCCTTGAGTTAAATGACTAGCATGTGTCATTGTCTAGACCTTAATTGAAGAATGTGACCACAATCGCATTTGGTAATTTAGCCGAGGTTTTGCAATGCTTTGTCGGATTTCCGGAATATCTTTGTTCTTCGACCTTTACACCGAGTTACATGATCATTTACGCGAAAAAGTACATGATTCCGAAAACGTCAAAAAATGACATGCGCGAGAGACGAGTACCAACGGAAAAGTTTCGAATCGTCAACTTGGAATCCGAAAATACGTGGACTGCGGATGGAAAGGAGCACGTGGAAATTTGCAAAAAAAATGTCGCAAAAAATTTAAACAGTCGTGATAATTCGCCCGTCGGTAATATAGATCACGGCGTTTTCTGACTTACCAGTGTCCACTCGTTTTGTAAATGTTGCCTTGTTGACCGGCACGCCACATGCAAAATGAGCGTTTCGCGGGTAATTTGAAATAGATTACATGCAAGTGCTCAATTGTAAAACAGGTGTGAGCGATCATGTGCTCATTCGATAATCAAAAACCATTAAATCCATACGAAAGATATATTTAAAAATTCAATTCGAAACCAATCACACTAATTACCGTAATATAATATTTAAAATCAAATTTACAGCATGATTAAAAGTGCGATAGTTTCATTCCCGTTTGTTCATCGTTAATTGTACACAATATGTACATTAATCTACTTTCGTTGCATGCAATGAACGAATACCTGCAAAATTACAAACTCGTAACAATTCACAAATCAGTTGATTCAGATAATTATTAAAAAAAACAAATTTTTGTACATCGACACACTCATCCAACACATACAATTGCACACATATAATCTCCATGAACGTACGCGCGCGGGAAAGTATAAAAATGTAATATAAAACTAAAGTACACCAGACGCGTATCTCTCATTTTCCAAGTATGCTTTGAGCGGCAACCGCAAGATAATATTGTACAATTGATTAATGAAAAAACGTAATACTGCATCGCCCAACGAATTGTCGCTATTGAAAAAACGACGTTACATAAAGCATTCCGTGATGTCCTATTGCCATACAGCGGAAAACTAGCGGTATAAAACATCCTCGACGAAAGAAGGACACTTGCATCCATTTTTACGCTCCAAGATCGCTCGCATGCGAATCTAAGTAACTTTTTTCCGCAATTTTGCTCAGCGTTTCAGACATCGATTTCCCAGTTTCATTAACCATGCTTTTCAGGAATCCGTTTTCCCTTTGTAGTAAAAAGTGAGGATGGTCGAATTCCTAAAAAAAAGATTTAAAAGTATTAAAATTATTGCCGCTACTTTTGTAGTGTTTCGCGCTCACCACAACTTCTCCAGCGTCCATTACGAGAATCCTGTCATTGTCCATTACGGTATTTAGTCGATGAGCGATTGTAAGTACAGTGCACTGGGCGAATTTTCGCCGTATCGTAGCCTGGATGAACTCGTCCGTGCGCGGATCCACATTAGCCGTGGCCTCGTCGAGCACGAGAACGCGATTGTTTTGCGCGATTGCTCTTGCGAGGCACACGAGTTGCCTCTGCCCGACACTTATATTACTGCCTCCATCGTGAACATGACCGTCCAACCCCATAGATTTCAATTCCACTTCCTCCAGAGCTTGCCAAAGTACGTCGTCCGGGTGAGCGTTGAACGGGTCCAGATTTTCACGAAGCGTGCCGGCAAAGAGGAACGGCTCTTGCGGGATTATACTGATTTTAGAGCGCAGGTCGTGCAGTCCGATTCCTCCGGTCTCGATATTGTCGAGCTCGATGCGACCCTCCAAATTCGCCAGGCGGAAAAGCGCCGAAATCAAAGACGACTTTCCTGCACCCGTTCGGCCGACGATGCCGATCTTTTCGTGAGGGTTTATCACGAAGTTCAGGTTTTTCAGAACCGGGGGATCCAGCAGCGAATAACGGAGGGACAAATTTTTGAATTCGATTCGACCCGATTGTGGCCATTCTTTCGGGGGACGATTTTCCGGCGTGCTTTCTAAGGCTGGTTCTTCTTCCACTTTGCTGAGAATATAAAAAAGGGAAATTAGAACATTTGGTCTCATTTATTTGAATTTTTTAATACAAAATGATCACGACGATTTACCTGAACTCGAGGACGCGCTCGACCGAAGTCATTTGGTTCTCGACTTCGGCGCTTTGCCTTAGTCCCCTCTGGAACAGGCCGGTGAGACTGATGCACTGGGTAATGGCGAGACCGGCGTTTCCACCCACGGTACTTGCGTCATTCGGGAGCACGAGGAAGCTCATCGTAACTACCAGGATAAACAGTAGGCAGAAAATGTCCACGTATAAGCCGAAAGTTCGAGAGGCGCCGATGAATATGAACCAGGCTGAAGAATGAAGATCCTGGTGGTAATCGAATTCCTTGGTGAGAATTTCGTCGGCGTCGAAAGCTCGTATCGTCACCAGACCCTGGAGAGTCGCGTTCAGATGAGCAAACACCGGCGAACGAGCTGCAAATTTCACAAGATTGAGTTATTAAATTGTAGTTTTTGTTTTTAGACTTGAATTGATGATGGATTTGTCATTTTGGTTTCAAAATACGAAATCGAGTTTGCCTTTTTTTGTAATTCGTACTTGTAAACCTTAGTAATGACGAAGATAAATCATTGGGTGTGAATAAATAATTTATTGTGTTTTTGGTATCGGGGTTATCACTTGAATTTCTATGAAGATGCGATTAAAAACATAATTTGATACGATGTAATCGATTGTTTCTCACAACATTGAAACAATATTAGACAAACTTGCCAATTTAACATGATGAAGTGTTTCTTTCATCGGCTAAAACGTGGCTTTCAAAATGTCTACTTACTGATGCCTTCGAGACGTTTAACGCTTCGACTGGTTGGGATGTACATTACGCGGAGGTAATAGAAGATAACACCAAGGATGACTGCCGGTACTAGAAGCAATGGCTTTGTAATGCTAACTAAAATGACTGTTCCTATAAGCGTAAGACCAATTTGAATGGTATCTATAAGTGCTACTGGCAACAATTCGTCAATCGCGCCCATGTCCTTGAAAAATCGGTTGACGATTCGTCCCGAGTTATTCGTATTAAAAAAGTACATCGTAGCGCGACTTATGCGTCGAAACATGACGTCGTGCAGGCGAATGGAGGCACGCATGCACAAAGTGAAGAAAGTGATGGATCGAATCAGCGAAGCCGCGATTGTGATAGAGATGAGGCCGGTGAATATGTAAATGTAATGTTGTAATTCGGAGCCTTTAGCTGGCTGGAAGAAGAGGAAAGTATTTTTACATTGTAATTCCAGAACAGCGTTGGAAGAAATTGAAGAAATTCCTCACGTTTTCGATCCAATAAGCGATGAAATAATCCCCACCACTACCGAATCCTTGGGCTAGGAAATAAAGCAGAATAACTGTGGACACAAAACACCAGTTTCCACCGGCTTTCAAATATCCCGTGAACGCATCGCCGCTGCTTCTTTTCATCGTGCGCATCTCCTCGATCTAAAAATGAACGTATATTGTATTGGAGTTTTTGTTCTTGGAGGAAAAGAATGTACCTCTTCCGGATCAACCTGGCCTATTTCCATGATGTCATTTAATATCAAAGTACTGACAGAAGAAACACTTTCATGGCGTGAGACGTTTCTGCTGCTTGGTGCCGAAGCCGCCAATTCATTCGCCTTATCTTGAGCTATACTTTCCGATAGTTGTCCGAAATTGAACCCTCTTTCGCCCAATTCATCGTAGGTTCTAGAAGAAAGATCATATAATAAGTACAGGGAAACATTTATCCATTCGTCGCGGATTAGTACCCTTCAGCTTCGACAGCGCCATTTTTCAGAATGATGATGCGATCGACGTTCCTTAAAAACTGCAGCTGATGAGTGACAAGGATTCGCGTTTTGCCGGATAAGTGCCTGACAATGCACTCTTCAAACATGTGTTTCCCAACGTGTGTGTCCACGGCGCTTAAAGGATCATCGAGGACATAAATCGGAGCGTCCATGTAGATCGCGCGAGCCAAATTAATTCTGCAAGAATAAGAGTGAACATTATTGAAGTGGTAGTAAAAGAAGATTGAATTTCTTGAAAATAATAACGAACCTGGCCCGTTGCCCACCCGAGAGACTAATTCCACGCTCGCCGACGATCGTCTTGTCTCCGTAAGGCAACAACGTAAAATCCCTCTTTAGCTGGCACACTTTGACGACCCTATCGTAATGACGATGATCCATTTCCCTACCAAACAATATGTTCTGCTTCACCGAGCCAGTGAACAACCAAGGCTCTTGACTCGCGTACGCGATTTTTCCGTCGACCTACGACATCAACAACATTAACATTTGGGTATCGATTTTTCATTCAGGACTCAGACCAATGAGACAAATTTCTGACAAACAGCAAGGAAACTTTTGATGTTTCTGAAACATATGTTGTGTAAGATGCAGAAATGAGCATGATCACTAATTTAAAAAATCATCGAAATTTTCCCTGTTCTTTTATCTAATTCGTCTAAATCATTATACATGAAGCTGCGGAACTGACTTTTATTGTTCCAGAATTCAAATTCAGTTCCTTAAGCAGAACGTTGAGCAAAGTCGATTTTCCCGAGCCGACTTGTCCGACAACGGCAATCAATTGTCCCGGTTTTATCTGCAAATTAATGTCGCGCAAATTGTCATTTTTCTCGTCCGCGATCCATCTCGCGGAGCCGTGTTCGATCGAGATGAAACCTTGGTTTTCCGGAACATGATTTGTCTTCATTTCCATGCCCGCTTCCGTTTCCTTGGAAAAAGATCTCACACGCAATGATGCTTCATCGGACATCATAAAAGACTGCAATCTCTTTATCGATACCATAGCTTCCGCGATTGTTATTAAGCCTGAAATGATAAAAAATGATGAAACTTCGATACTTTCGGACTGATATTCCGAATACGAACTTTGCGGGAAATACATCGTCATATTTTGACGCAAAATGTTGTAATAAGCGTACAACATGAAAACCTTCGCCGCATTGATCGTTTCGCCTGTTCCAATGTACGTCAAAATGGTGACAAAAATCGAGAGTCTTGTTGAAAACATCATGAAGGACATAGCAATGCCTCGAATATAAGATGTCGATCGTATAGAGTTGATCTCGCGTCTGTTAAATACAAGAAAACATATTCATTAATCACCGCGTAATCAAAATTGATTAAAAATAATGCACCACTCGGACCTTCTGGATTTGTTGACCAGATCGCTAAACGGGTTTTCCCAGATGTACATTTTGATCGCTTGAATGCCGCTAATTATCTCGCTGGTCAGTCGAACCCTTTCGTCGGTCCTCTGGGCGATTTTCAATCTCAGAGTCGATGACATCTTTCCGAAAATTCCTGAAACATACAAAAGCATAGTCAGAAAATTGCCGAGTTTTTCGTTAGAAGGATGTACCTTGCAGAGGAATGAATATGAGCAGAACCACAACGCCGAAAATCGCGGGGAAAAGAAATTCTCGGTACATGAAATAAGTTATAATTATTGCCTCGATTGGTCCGAGCCACAAATAATGTACAAAAACTGTAGCCAAGTCGAATCTGCTGACGTCGTTCGAAATAAGATTCACCGCTTGACCCACGCTGTTTTCCCCCAGTGCGGTTGACGATAGTCTTAGCGCTTTTCGATAGACAAGCGTGCAGCAGGCGACACGTATTTTCATTCCCTCGTGCGTAATTCCCATCATGTACGGACTAAACGAGAACACGTTGATCGCGGTACACATGACGATTGCGGTAGCATAAAAATACGCCCCGGTTTCATCTACTTTGCCGTCTGTGGTAAAGAACTTAAGCATATTAAAGATCAACAGCGGCTGCATCACTCTAAAAAAAAAATAAAAACATTGTTACTAATCACAGGCATAATTTAAATAACTGTCAATCGCTTGAATTACTCAATAATTTGGGGGCTTCTTTGTTATTCTCTTGGGGTGTTAAATCGTTGCGGGCTTTGAAAGTTTCGCAAAAATTGAGGGTTTTCAAGGGCATTTTTTTACTTTGGAATCTCCATAAGGGCTAGAACCAAGCCGTAGAGCATGAGTTTCGGGCCGAAACATTTCATCAGGACTTTCAGCAAACTCGGTCCTTTTTTCGCTCCCTTCGCATCCCCTTGATTTTTGTCGGGACTTTTTTTTCCACTGTGTTTTTTGTGCAATCGAGCCTCTTCCTCGTCCCATATTCTCGTGATTTTTTCTCCGAGGATGCTGCTCGTGTGCTCTTGAAGTGGCTCGTAAAGATCCGATACTTCGAGCTCCCTTTTGTATCCGATCCAGAAAGTTTTCAAAATCCATCTGGAAATCAATGCTTTGATTAGTTGGTTCCAAAAACAGCTTATTCAAAACGATGGAATTTCTGTTATTCAAAACAATCGTCACGCTATCGAAAAGATAACACCAAAATAACTAATAATAGATTAAAGTCAATTAGAATCATTGGACAATTTGCTTTTTTTGTTGAAAGAAATATCACGTTGAATACGTGAAGTCAAAAATGTTCATTTCAATATTTTCTTTCTCAGAAATTTAATACGATTGTGAATTTGATTGAAACTCAAGTTTGGCGATGATTATTTATTGCCGAGTTGAGTACACGACGAAAATGCAATTAGTCTCGACTTACGTAAATGTTAAGGCACTGAGAATATTCGCTTTCGCCCTGGGATTTTTCCCTTTTTCCTGATGCGCCTTTCCATCCATTTTCGATTAAATCCTACAATGTTTCGTCCTAAAAACAGGAAAAAAAACGAGTTTATTAGCAACAAGTGAGAATGCAAATTTTTCACCATTAAGCTACTCGAAATAATTTTCTTCCGTATCACTTCGAGTTGATAATTATTTTTCCAACGAATTTAAGAAAAAAATCATATCCAAAAAAAAAATAATTTCAATCGATGTATATTGTTGAGTAAAATGTTTTTAAATTTGGATTCGCACCCTGTGATTTGTAAATAAATCAATAAACCAACGGCCAATAAAACGATTGAATTTGTTTGTTTTGAAATAACTAAAATCGAATTTACGTTCGATTTCAAGCGTGAAAAACATTGGCTCGAAGTCGATGACTCGCGAAAAAATTTGACTTCATAACAACCTTCATCCACAACATAAACACGGGAAATACGATTTTAATCGAAAAACATCAACAGTCTTGTTCGATTCCGAGTATTTTCTCACTCGGAGAAATATTGATCATAAACACACCAAGTTACGTGATGAATAATGGATAAAAAAAAATGGAATCATTCGATGATCGGAAACATTTTCTATAGTGATGCAAGAAGGACGTCGAGAGTCATCAAATGAAAAATCCGCGATATGTTTTCGATCGTTTTCGGCGAATTACGAGCACGCGTGGAATACGCGACGTCAGTTTTGATGAATTCCCGAAATAATGACACCGCGAAAAAGAGGTTTCGTTGGGTTCGGGGACTTTGGGAAAACGGGAAACGCATTTTGCGGGAGACTAAAATCAAAACGTCTACTCACGTTCACGTCTGCTGCAGAAGTGCGTTGTCCAAAATGACTAAACTAAAAGCCCTGCGTTGAAAGACTAGCATATGGTCATTATCTAGACCTCAATTGAAGAATTTACGCACTATCACATTCGGTAATTTAGCAGAGGTTTTTCCATACTTTGTCGGATTCCCGGAATTTCGTTGTTGTTCGACCCTTACACGGAGTGATCGTTTTACGCGAAAAATTTCGAAAGCATCGAAAAGAGCAAGAGACGATTATTAACGGAGAAATTTCGCATCGTTAATTTGAAATCCAAAACCGCGTGTACTGCGGATGGAATAGAGCACGTGGAAATGTGCAAAAAAAAAGACGCGAATAATTCAAATTGTCGCGATAATTCTCCCGTTGGTATAGTAGATCACGGCGTTTTCTGAGTTACCAATGGGTTTCGTGTCCCTGAGAGGAAAAATATCGACATCTCGTATCGATTCGTATCGAATAGGAAAATATCGAATAGCAAATTTTAAAATTGAAAACGTAAAAAATACATATTTCTATTTCTAAATCTATTTTATAAAAGGAGTGAAAAGAAAACGATTACAAAATTGATCATTCCCAATTGTTTTTATTATTTAAAACAATATTATTTTGAGTACCGATGCAAGCTTGCGTATCGATACATATCGACACAGCGATATCGATATATATCGCCCATCCCTAGATGATCAGTGATGATCAGTGATCAAAGTGTACGACGACAACACAAGACATTCTTTCGTCGAAAAAGTGTATTAATGTGACGAAAAAAAGGGTACCCGGTGGCGATTATCGAAAATCAAGTGCGCGCTCACGACGCGATCCTGAAAAAGTGTTCTCGCGACGCAATTTTTATATACGAATTCGTCAAAAGATATAACCCTGACGTTGGTGAGGTTATATTTACGCGCACACACACTCAAGCCCCCAGCGTTGAAATTCAAAATGGCGAAACACAGTGCGATAATGAAGTTTCTGCCCGACGCGATCGACGAAAACGAGGCAATGCTGCGAGGATTGCGAGCTCGGAATGTGGTCAGTAGAAATCCTTTAATTCCCCAATTCCCCCGCGGGAATTGAGCGCTCGCTTTTTCATCGGCCGATCTTTCATGACATTTCAGGCGGACAACAGAACTCGCGAAGATTTCAACAAACTTTTTAACAATCTTAACACGAGGATTAAGACCCAGTTGGTCGACAACAACAATGAATCCACGTCGCTCAAGAAATCGGTACGTTTTCTTCCCGATTCGCGTACAAATCCAGCGTTCAAGGTTTGTTTTGGCGGGAAAAAGTGGCCCGCATTTTTCTCAAATTTCCTGCGTCAAAATCTCACGATGACGATAAAAATTGTTGCAGAGATCGACGAATCATCGAATTCGGTCGTTCTGATCGAATTCGGGCTCGATCCGTGACACGCAATGTCATAGTTACTCCGAGTGATATTTTTATCTTAATTTTGCAAAAGAATTTTGCGACTTTATGGCGAACAAACTTATTAATTCTACTTGCATTTTTTAGGTCAAAGATCTTCGGTACGGACCGATACCCGAGTGTTCTTCAGGATCCTGGTGGGGAATCAGGATGGATTGTTCGAGGCACCGCATTCACCAGCCTTTCGACCTTGACGTGGACGACGGTCCATTCGGCGCCACTTCCATCTGCATTTCATACCCCAACTCGAGCGTAGACGCCGACCACGGGGATTTGTTGACCTTCACGGGACGAGAATTCGTCGAGGGCATCCTGAAAAACGAGTCTCTTGTTCTCAATTACAGGAACCGAATCCCCCTTCGCCTGGTGCGAAGTTACAGTTTGACTAACGAGTACGCTCCGAAAACTGGCTTGAGATACGACGGTTTATACACCATCGTGACACACTGGATTGGCATCTCCAAAGACGGCAAAAAGCGCCACAAGTTTGCCCTGGTTCGGATTTCTAACGAGGAACAGCCTGCCTGGAAAAAGAACGTGACGGATTCTAGTATAAAATTGATAAATCCTTCGTGCACTTTGACGAGTGTCAATAAAAAGCGTCCGCTGGACGACGCGAACGAGGCTGCGTCGAAGAAATTCAAGTCCAAGACGCCGGAGGTTTGGCCCTTGAAGAAGAAAGCTGAAAATGTGGAAACGAATTCTACTGCTGCATCCTCCGTCGCCAACTGCCACACAAGGCTGCAAAACACAAACATTTCCATACGCACGAATCTTTATAATTCCATGTACGGTTTGCAGCAACAGGACATCAAGGAGCCCATTACTCTGTACAAACTCTTGGAATCTCCGAAAGTGAAAACGGTTTACGAAAGGCACAAAGCCGGGGAACGCGTTTCTTCCGAAATACCAAACCCGAAAAATAATATGTTGCTCGGTAGCACGAAGGAAGCGAAAGTTGAAAGGATCAAAATGAATACTCGGAGTTGTAAATACGCCACTGCCAGTAATGCACAAGATACCAAAAAAGCGGGGAATGGGGACCGTGTGCAGAACGCGACGGAGGGAACAGCAAAAGCAAACGAGCAAAACGCCGAGAACCATCGGAACAATTCTCTGGATTCTCTGACACCGGACAAGATTCTAAATCTCGTAGTCAACGACAAATGTCACCCGATGGCGAAACTGCTAATTCAGAACATAATTGGCGTGAACATCGAAGAAGCCAAAGTATTGAAAGCGTACGAAACACTGACTTCCAAGACGGAAAAGAAATTAACAAACAAAGCAGCGAAGAAGAAGAAGCCGCAGCGGCAGAAAGAAAACCGAATCACGAGAACGCGGATGAGCTTGAGGAACACGCGCAGAAGAACCCGCAATCGCAGTTTGGAGATTCCGAAGAATCATCCAAAGTGCCAAAAAGAGACCGAAAAAGCCAAGCCCCAGAAGAAGCCGGAACCGGAGCAGAGGAGTTCGAAGGACAAAAACTCCTTGAAGAGCGCGAACAAAAGGCTCGAAAGAGAGATGACGAATCTCGCGATAAATGCGAAAATCAGCCCGATCGCGCGTGGACCGCGGAATCGTCGGCTGAGACGATCGATTCGCCGCAACGGCATCGTCAAGAACGACGTTCTCTCCCAGAAACGCGTCATCCAGCACATATCGAAAGCTTGCAGCCGAATTCTGCCGCCGAGTAAAGTCGTCAAGGTCAAGATCCTGCCGAAAGCAAGCAAAACCGCGGAGAAGAGTCAGCGGCCTAAAACGGCGGACGCGGCGACGCAGTGTTCCCTGCTTTTGAAACCTTCCGTTGATTCCTCGCAGCAGACGGACCAGGGTTTCAACCCTGCGACGAAGATGGAGTTTATTAATCTCGAGGAGGTGAAATCTGAAATGGACCAAGACGAAGAAGAGGAAGAGGAAGATGAGGACGAGCAAGAAGAAGAGGAGCGGGAGGAAATCGAGGACGACGAACAGGACGAGGAACCTCGAGTGAAAATAACGTGTAGCACGCCTTCTGCTTTTGCTTCTGTTCATAGGCTTGGAAACAGTTTGAGAATCGCGAGATTGAGGTCCATCGGGTTCAAACCGATCGAAGGTCCTCGCAATTCTGAAGCGAACGTGAGCAGGAAGGACATCAATGAAGAGTACATCAAGTATATTTCGGAGGAGAATAATATCGTTGGTTATATGGACGAGGAACTGCATTATCAGGACATCGAAGGGGAGGATCGGTCGAATTTGTCCTCAAAGTCCAACGTCAACACCTTGAATTACCCAAAGCTGAAAACTTATTATAGTATTAAACCTGTAGAATCGTCCAGTACAAAATTGGCAGAGGGCGAAGTTTTATTGGAGGACACGGAAAAACCATGGCATGGGTGGAAGAAAGTTTCTTATAATAACAAAGTATTTTGGATGGGGTGGTGAATGTTGATTCCATTCGATGGAATAGTGATGTAGAATTTAGTCTTTTGGTGTTACATGTGATGTCGGCAAATTGCGTCTTTTACATTTTTAGAGATAGAAAAATAATGCGAATTTCTTTGCCAAATCTTGAAGCGATTCGGATTTTTCATTTTGGATAACAAGTATGAGAGTGTCGTTTTTGTATGCTGTGCAAATTCATGTTGCGCTTTACTTTCATGTACATTTTTTGTGCAATAACATGCATTTTGCCTGTGTTCTGGGAGTTCGACTGTTTGTTTTTTTTTTATTTGAGGCGATGAGAAAATTTTAAAAACTTCCGCAATCCACTTTAATGTGTACAAACGTTGAACTTTCGATGTTGAGAACTATGAAAATTGATATTGTAATCGATACAATTTGGAGTGGGCAAAATTACGTGTTTTTTAATGAAATATGAAAAGTTTTAATTGCGTACTGTATATAAAATGTTGGTAATTTATTCCAGATTGTATAGAATTTATAATTAGTGTTAAACTTTATGAAATACATCGAATTTATTTATGTAAATATATTGTTGACCCTTTCATGCTCTTTAAATTTTATAGGCGATAAGATTGTTCTCTAAACGATGTTGCTAAAAGTATTGTTCATCTCGGTAGAATAAAGTTCTAAAAGTTGATTTATTTCGGTGTGAAAGGGTTACGCTTAAAAGAAAGTTCCCAGAGTGTCGCGGGAAATAAAGCTACGAAAGTCTGATGTAAAAACAAAGACATTTGCTCTTGAAAATTTCAAATGCGCCGATAAATGCAAATAAGATATAATCTCGAAAATGCTTCGAATCCAAAGATTGCAAAAGCATCGGGATGTCAAAAAAGTGTACAATTTCACGATGTAAAGCGGCTCTCGTACAGGCTTCGTAATATCTAGACTAATAGTAATTATTGTAAAAAAATATTTTTTCACAAATAAAGCATGTGTATAATGTACAAAATAAAGTAAACGTCTATTATGAGTTTTGCATTGTTTCCTCGTAAAAATAACGCCGGGTACATTGCCAGGTATCAATAATTTATTTATACAACACAATATTTTCCATCCAGAAATTACGTAATCCAAGACTGCCGCACTGGAACATCATTTGGCAAATCTTGAGGACGCGACAAAATTTACTGACAGCACGCTGGACACATTTTTTCATTTTTACAATAGAAAATTCGCTCTGCGCCGGCTGCACATTTCGCAACAATGAGATTTTCGTTAAATGCAATCTGTTACGTACTAACGATACATAATATTTATATATACATATTTTATGTCCCATCCAAAGACATTTCGTACTTGTAATTGCAGGAATTATGCTAATATTGCAACTCAACGTAACGAAATTTGAATACTCGTTCGAAAATAATTCCGACAATCGATAAATATATTTTTCATACAAATCCCGACTGTTTTCGCTACGAAACAAATAACAGACAAATAGATTCGAGACCTTTCCATTATTTACAAAGTTCAACGACTCGAAACGTAACAAATTCGTCTTTCGATAAAAAACGCTAGCGATAAAAATGCGCAGGAAGAGATTTGTCATGGTAACGTTGGTACAACTGCAAAAATTGACAGGTTGGTTTACTGGAAATGTTGAAAAATGTTTCGGACGTGTCGGCTTATTATTAAAATAAATACTTTGTGCATCGCGTCAACTTTTCCTCGCGAACACGAATAAACATTACGCAATTACCAGATTCGCGATCAACCGTAAAGTCTTGATTGTTGGCTTTTTACGAAAAGTTCTCCAAGTGTAAAAGTTTCATACATCGTTTCCAAATTACATATATCGTTTAAAATTACTCTCGATTTACCTGGCAGAATCAATTTTGTACAAAACTTCACGTTTTCCATAAACTGGCAATTCAATAAAGCGCTAAAAATCCCATCACAAATTAAACTATGTACACGTATAAAAACTCATCTTTCGTTCATGAAAACAACCCATTTTTTTCAACCGCATTGCCAACCAAACAAAAATTCCAACCAATCCGATCACGATTCCCTCCGAATTTATTACATTTAATTACACAGATAAAACCTTCCCTCCTTTTCGCGAAAAGCGTTCCTAAACTTTCGCAACTATTTTCTCTCTCGAACGAAATTTTCGATCTTTACTGGAACTCGTCGTCGCTGCTCAGCAGCATCGTCTTCTCCGTGTAATTGTGGGAAATCGTAGCGACTCGTTGATGGGACGTGTTGCGCCTCTGGGGTGGCGGAACCGGCATATTTTGAGGGTCATCGGGGTCATAGCTGGACACTCTCATTCCTCGCTGGCCCTTTGCGCCTCCTAACAGTTACACGCACATTATCACAGGCCTTTTTGCCTTGTGACACTGTCCAATCACGAAAGGCACGCATTCGTGCTCTAGTTTCATACATGTTACGCCCCCCTCCCCCCCCGCCCTTAATACCCGATAAAACAACGTGGAACATGCAAAGCACGAGTGTAATTTGAATTCTCATCAAGGGAAATTGTTGGAATCCAAATGTTTTCAAGGTAAACGTCCTAATCATGGAAATATTGCCACTGCAGCGCAAAAAATCGTAATTGTTGTTTTAAATTTTACCGCGATTTACAGTTACATTTTTAAAATGAAAACATTGCTATTCAATAATAGGAACACGCGAGATTTTCCGACCCAATTATGGACACCCATGACATAATCTTCGCTCCTTAATTTTAATTCGATTGTGTTCAAGTTTAAGTTTTTGTTAAATGTACCCTGGCCATAATTGGAACATTCACCTCATCATGCGAACTCGAATATCCGAAATAGAACCGAACGATGAAAATGCAATTTTGCGATCGAGAGTAATAAAAATGTATCGTTTAATGTACAAAAAAGTGCACCATGCAGAAACGAGGATGAAAGGAAACCGGTAAACTAAGAATGTGCGGTATGTTACGGATGAAAAAAAAACTGGCTTAGAATTACTATGTACATTCGTATCTTCCTCACTGATCGCATAATAAAGAGTTTTATTTGTAAAAAGCTCCGGAAATACACCTCTTTAAGTACGTTGTAATGTATCGTGCTTAAGTACTATATTACATGAAAAATTTTTAATTACGGGTGTACTTTCGTAAACTTACGGTGAAAAAATACAGAAAACGTTACAAAGTCAATCTCAAAGTAGTAATCGATCTTTCGAGCGACCGTAATCGCTCAACGAAAGAAACTCAAGGTATCTGGATTTTACGTTAGAAAAGATTTTATGCCTTTTTCCATGGGCATGTGACTCGAGTGCAAACCCGGAGTCCGACGTCTTGCTGAATTGAAAATAAAAAAGAGATGCCTCGGGCATTCACAGCTTTTCGTATGGCAAGTCTGAAGTATTGACGTCTGAAAAAACAGTAAAACAAACCACCTTCTAAATTCCTTCAACTTGTCCGCTTGACTTGTTAGCAAAAGTTGCTATGTGCTCTCGTTACGCGTTGCGTGCGACATTGTTAACGTCGTGTTAGTCGAGTGCGAAGCTTTTCCTTTTCATCTCAATACCCTTCGAATGACAAAAGCTGTGCTTCCAAATACGAATCGTATGTTTTTTTGCCAAACAAAAGAAAATCTTGGAATACAATTCTAAAGTTTCTAAACGGGGGGAAAGGGGGGCACGAAAAGCCATAGCAAATATGACTCTGGAAATGACGCAATCTTGATTTTACAACACTGCCAGCACATGCCATGACAACAATGA
>JABFQM010001583.1:0-20010 GCA_022816865.1 Zelostemma sp. ZL-2020
CCTGCCCCATGAAACAGCGTTTTGTCCCATCAAGAAAGGAGAATCTTTGTCCATCTGGATGTACCGGTCCTTCTTGCTTCAGATTAAAGTTACGCGATAACTATTCGGAACAAAATGATTTCGTTAACTTCGGACGTGACAAAGATTTATGGGAAAATCTCGAAGATGACAATCGAAATTTCCCGAAAGAGATAACGGGCCATTACGAGAATTTGAGAAACATAATTGACAGGTTTTATTCAAAACGCTGGACTTATGACCAGACTTTGTGTCGAACGAGTAAAAAATTAAGTTTCAATTACGCAACAGGTTCCATACGGTTGAGAAAGATTCCAACAAAGCTTGTAAATGTTGCCACTGTTTGGGACAAGCCGATTTCAAAGAGACGCCCCAGCCAATCAGCGCAAGGACCAATACTTGCGCGAAAGTTCTGAACGACGAAATTGATCGTCTCATACAATCCATGAAATCGATGCAGGAGTTTGTAGACTCCATCGAAAGCCCAATAAAACAGACCAATTTTGCAAAAGGTTAATTAGCTTTCCAGAGCAACTTCAGAGTTCAAAATCCCACTCTAACTAATTCGTAAATGATCCCAGATTCGAAAGAAATCAGCGACGTCGAAGCCACCGGTCGCTGTGGAAGGTCTTCCTGCAAATCCAGACGCAAAAAATCCTCGGACAAGAAAGCCCCAGAATCCGAGGAAACCGGCGCGGAGAACGGCGATAAAAAATCGGAAGACGCGAGTAAAAAGCCGAAATCGGCCCTCGAGGATAAAAAACGCCGGGTGACAAGGCGCGGCTTGCACTCGGGTCCGAGTGGCGACCTTCGCGCGAGTTTCAAGTCGACGCAGTCGAATGCCCGTAGAAAGATCGGAAGATTTGTCTACAGCGCTGGGGACATGTATCCGGGCTTCGTTCGTGGACACAAAGACTGCGTCGATCCGTTGCCCAGGATTCCTGCGAATATGGGCTGGCTGTGGAATCTAAACGAACAAGTTGGGAAATTGAAACCTCGCAGCGGATGGAAACCCGGGGCCATTAGTCTCTCGGTCCGCAATATCATGTACGAAACGAAGAGCGCGTTCGTGGAGAAACATATTGGGAGGCCGAAATCGGCACCCTCGCGCAGGAAAAGGGGCAAAAAGTCGAGGAGCGAGGGCGAAACGATAAAAAATCGGAGCCTGCAGATGCTCAAGAAGATGGCTTTTGCCAAGGAAGAGGAGCCGGAGGAGGAAAACACGAAGCCGCCGTCGACGCTTCGGGTGCTCCGGAGAAACGGGGATTACTACGTCGCGTTGTATCCCGTGGAGCAGGAAAAAATGGATCTGCCGAGGCTCGACGTTCCGAGGAAACCGCTGCAGTTCAAAATACCAAGGAGGAAGGTCGAGGCTTCCGTGGCTTCCAGTTCGATCGCTTCGGATTTGGAAATCGAATTTTCGCCGCCGGCTGCGATTAATAGATATCAGAAGATGCCTGACGTTATTCACGTTGATACTCAAGTTCATCCCAATGAAATTATCAACGCGTTCAAGCCTGAAACTGTCAAAAAGAAAGTTAACAAAAAGTCGAAAAAATAAAGATAATTATCACGATTTCCATTTTGAATTACTAAAATTTGTAGGTTTAACAACGCTTTGAATTGAACTTTGAAAAACGAAGAAATCTAAATTTTCGAATTCAAAATTACGTTTAATTATAATTACTTTGTTTAATAATTGTAGAAAAAGTTCAGAAAGATCTGAGCATGCGCAAAGCGAGCTCGGAATCAATAACACGACAATAACAAAACAATCATCAGGAATTTCTTAGATCTAATTAAATTCACATTTAAAACATAATCGAATACACTGAAATCGATTTATTTAACGCATTTCCATTCGCTTCGAACGCGCGGCAGCACCGACTGATCGGCCAGAACGCTCTCGTGGTCTCCATGACAACCGGAATCTCAAACTCGCGACTTTCCGTGACCACGTGATCTAATGTACTATTGCGTCAACAACGTCTTTGTGATAACCAGTGAAAATCGAGTCCCGGCACCGCGAGCGTTCCAAAAATGGCCAGCAAATCGCAGGACGAATTAAATACCGAAATAAAGCGAAGAATGCTCGACGTGAGCGAGGTTCGCGTAGGGCCTATGCCCAGTGATTCGCCGTGGATTTGCCCTGTGCGACTTAATTATGTCCAGGTACCAAAATTACGTACAATTTTCAAGTCTTAATTTTAAATCATACAATTTTTTATCAGGACGGAAGACAAAAAGTGTGGGATACAATGAGATCTCACGACAGCGTCTGCATAATTATCTTCAACAAGACCCGGCAAAAACTCGTGCTCGTCAGGCAGTTCCGACCCGCGTCTTTTTACATCAATCTACCGAAAAATTGCGAGCAAGTCGATTTGAAAAAATATTCTCCGGATATGGGATTGTCTTTGGAGCTCTGCGCAGGAATCGTCGACAAGGACAAACCCTGGGTGGAAATCGCGCGCGACGAGGTCAGGGAAGAATGTGGATACGAAGCGCCGGCGGAGGATTTCACCCTGATCAACACCTACAGGCAAGTATTCTGAAAAAAAAAAGATTCCATGTAGAAAAACGTAATTTATTCATCCAGCGCGGCAAGTACATTTTTCATTCGACTAATTTATTTACACGTTATCACATTTTCGTCTTTTTTTTACATTTCATAGATTCATCTCGGACGCGGTCGCTTTACAGAGTCTTTTTTACGTTGAAGTCACCGACGAGCAGCACATTCACCCTGGTAAGCCACGAAATCAGTTAATCAACGATATGGAATAAATGATTGCGTAATTGCAGGAGGCGGGTCAGATGCTGAAGGCGAACTAATCGAAGTAGTTGAAATGAGCATCCAGGAGGCTAAAGATTACATTTCCGCTAAAAAAGTATCCAGCCCACCGAGTCTTCTCTATGGACTCTCGTGGTTCTTGATGAACAAAATGAATTAAAATTAGGATGTCAACCTTTAAAGTGCCTTGATTCTTCACATTGTTCTTCTGTTTACAATGAAAAGCCAGCGCTTGTAAATAAAACGGTTTTATTTACAACTGGATTCAAGGGAACAACAGAATCAATGTTTATCAGGAAGTCTATTACTCAATTATCACATTCGTCCTTGACGAACTGAGTGCTGACCCAGGCAAGGCCCCACTTCAAATTCGTCAGCAGGAATTTCAACGCTTTCGTCCACTGGTCTTCGGAATTGAACTGGATTCTGAAAAGGAATCGCAACTCGTTAAATACAAGATTATTATATCATCCCCTGCTTATGCCTCGTGTATTATATGTAATATTTAATAATTTCATTCCTGTTAGATTTAACCAATAAAATGAGTACAAAGTGAACAATGTATTTAAGTACTTGACGGAGTAAGAATTCCCCGTCGCGGAGTCGTCGATCTTTCCTCGATCCATTCTGTATGGCAAGCAAAACCCACTGTCTCCCTTTTCCACGTGTTCTTTGAACTGCTGCAGACAGTCGAGGAAAGCCACCATCGCCGCATCGAATTTCGTATCCCAGAGGAACTTGAAACCCCCGCTACCGTAAAGAGGAAGTTCCCGGTGCTGATCCACGACCTCGATGTAGCTGTGGTTTCCAAAGGGCACTAGCCTGTAGCGCTGAAATGTCATGTTTAATTTTCGCGCCAGCGCGGTAAGCAAAAGAGTCGTCTGTCCCCAGGCCGCGTTTATCTCGCTCCAGTCCACAGGCGCGCTGGGCAATCGTCCCAGACGGAACGAGTTTATCGTGCCGAACTGGCACGAGTGCCAAATGTGAAACGTCGCGTTGAAGACGTTCGTCCCGTTCAGTCTCTCGAGCTGCAATATCGCGTACGCCGACTGGTACTCCAAGCTGAAAATTCATCAAATTTATTCCTTTTCTTCCATATTTTCCTTTTCGTTTCGTTTACCTCCGACACTCATCCTCCGCCAGAATGAGCTCCCTCCTGTGCTTGGAATATTCCCTCCAGTACCGTTCCTCTTCCCTCTGGAGTCGCTCTTTTTCTCTCTCTTCGTGGGCTATCGCGCTTTTCGTCGCTTCTTCTTCCCTCCTCAACGCTTCCAGCTCATTAATTATTCTCTCCTCTTCCGCTCGTGCGTCCTGGAGTTCCTTGACCAAAGTCTCCATTTCCGTGTCCTCGTTCATTTGACGCTGCTCCTCGGCCTCCAGCTTCTTCAAGTACTCGTTGTAGTCCGACCACTCGCTTTCGGTTAATCGCAACTGTTGGTCCATCAGCATCAGTAGACTGTCGGTGCATTCGTCGCAGAGAGGATGATCCGCCGAGCTGCTGCTGCTGAGTATGTCGAAGAGCGTAGCTCGTACCTGTTACAAAAACATTTATTTCATTCGTCGCTCGACTCTGTACAATTCATCATCGTTCATTGGTATTTAAGTAAATTTAAAATTCCCCCGAGTAATTTATGTACCCTTAAATGGTGACTCAGGTTCTCCGATTCCCCGGAATCGCCGACGAGCATAAATCCATTTGTGCCATTCGCCGACTCGCTCAGTCTGAACGGTGGAACTAATTGTTCTAAACTGTTACTGTGCGTCTCTATCTCACCCACGATTTGTTGTATAGGAACTGAAACACGAATGACAATTCAATCGACGAATAGATAATCACGAAAAGTCCAAAACAGATCGAATAAAAACGGAATTCGCGGGATAATCGTTGTAACTTGTCGTTCGGAAAATGATTTGCCTTTCGAAGGAAATTGCTTACGTGATAATTCGGCCAGTGTGTGTTCCCCGAGGTTATTAAAACTCGGATCCAATCTGAGCGGCTGCAAACACCTCTGACACGCGAAATTCACGCTGGTTTTCGTGTCCACCATCTTTCCTTGGATTCCAGCGATTAAATCAACGAGACTTTTTCGAATTCTCGATGTATAGAAACGGAGATGCTGATTGAATGGAGGACACTATTTTTAAATACGCATTTGACGCTAGCTTGTTTGCTTGTTTGTAAGGTGATCGAATCAGCTGGTTATTTCGGAAAGTTCGTGGATTCGCTTGCAGAGGCGCTCGTGTTGGCGTCTACGTCGAAGCTTCATCCTCTTTTTGGTACCTTTCGTGACTGCCGAGCAGTGATAGGGTAGAACTTTGTCTTACCGATTGCTCGCGCGAAAAACGAAACGCTTTTGAAGCCGAACAGTCTTAATTTTTCATTTAAATTCTTTGATGCGCAAAGAAATGATGTTTGCGAGTTTTTAATTGAAAATTGAGACGAAATGGAAGAGTTCTTGGATATTTCGGGAAGTTGTGAAAAAAAGAATAAGGTGTTTAGAGTGCCTAAATCCGTCATCGGGTCTAATCGTTTCCTGTGCACTTGACTATGCCCATTGTCAGGCGCGCTTTATAATAATAAGTTACTTGCTATCTGGCCGGTTGCCAGGGGTAGCTACCCTATTCATTCCTCCGTTGAAAAGCGCGGCACGACTCGCGCGCCCGTTAAAGTGAAACCTAATTGGTCAATCGTAATTGAAAATACCATTACAGCCATTATGCGCAATCAACGAAAATTAACTATGGCGAAGTCACCGCCTAATGTTCCCTAAAAGACTCCTATTATTATTTTACTACGCGGCTCTGAAAAGCGATAGCGAAATTTCGTAATTGAGCGTGACGATTAAAAAATAATTTCCCGCTATTGTTGTGAAAAATGATGAAAGGTGGCAAAGAATTCGGCAAGTTCTTCGCCTGTTCGTTGATTCGAACAATGGCAGGAGTTTGCATTATCACTGATTTACAGTGCATGCATACGATAGTTTGAACTTGCCGAAGTGGATCCGAAATTGTGAGACATTATAATTACAGCAATTTAAATTCAATAATTTTGGTATTTTGCACGACTTTGAGTAGTCGCGCAGCTGTTCTGTGAATTAGCATACTAAACTTTATCACCAACAGCTCGACAAAGATGTGCCAAGACGACTGAACTAATTTCGAAGATAGAATAAGTTGGCTTCCGCTGTCTTCCGATGAGATAACTCAAACGGACTAATATCATTATTATGGGAAAATTTGCTTGTGATTAAATTAAGGCGAATTCAAATCTGCCTTAGAATCAAAACAAAGCTTCATTTCGGTATTGACGTTTCGCGCGTACGCTGGGTATAATTCGTTCCCGATATTTCGCTCTGAGGTATACTTTCGATGAATATATTACTTCATTATGGACGCGGGGAAAAACTGCTTTTGCATTTACCCAAATTCATTTTTGCTCTCCCGAAATTAATCTTCTGCTCTTTGATCGTCCACGAATTACTCGTTGATGATGTCCAGTTAATCATATTAATTATAAAACTTGAGTGTACAATCATATCATAACAGCAATATCTTTTAAACTTGAGAAATCTTTGGAAGAAGATCGAACTACGCTAATTGCACAAATTACACGCTATTGCACTAAAGATTAGAGAACTCATGCGTCCGATTAAATTATTCATTATTGCACTGAAGATTGGATAAATCTTCGCAGCACCTCCAATTAAGCGGTTTTGGTTACGTCATTAGGTTTACCAAAACAGTTCACGAATTTACCATAATTTTTATAACAATCAGAGTTTTTATTTTTATAACATCATCGATTGTCGCTTCGATAAAAGTACGTTTTCATTAAAGTTGTCCAGAGTTGGCCGGTGTCTTTTTATTTTCATCTGGTTTTGACTTGAACGATGGTCTTTGATAAACGATATGAAAATTAAACCTTTAATTGTCACACCTAGGATGAATACTCCGTCGTGCTTCCGAAGTTAAATTGAGCGCGAATAATGTCCAAACTCGTGAATTTCCACACCACGAAAATGTCATCTTAATGTCCTTCGACTTTCGAGCTCAAATAGAGTCGAATGCGGAATGCGGATCCTTTGTTCCCCGCATAATTATTCTTTTTTTTCTTCCACGCGAATACTTTCGGAAAATAAAAATTCGATCTATTCCAAAGAACTTTTTTTACTGCAGTCTCATTGAGTTTGAGCTGCAGCCTTTCAACCCCTTCATTAGCCTCATTCCGTAGAAAACGCCATTTCACTGAGTCCTTTAATTTCATCAATTAAAATTCTATAAAATTAACAATTGACGAGAAATGCGTTCCAGTCTTCTTCTCCTTCTTCGACGAGTTATGAATTATTCTTGGGACGAACAGTTTCGAGTTCATAGACATGACGTTCTCACATCAATTAATAGCTGTTTTAAGTGAAATGCGTTGTCAATCCAACCACCGTTTCGAACTGTATCCGAACAGATCCTGAAGTCTTGTTACGATTGCCTGAATTAATATTAGATCGCTACCAAAGTTGACTTCGATTCGACGGCAAGACTCGTCCATTTGGATTAAAATTCTATAGAGAACGTTTTTTCTTTCAATTCGCTCCGCATTGTTTAATTGTACAAATTTAATCAAGTCTAGTATTTTTGGAAAAAAGAAGAGATTGCACAAATCGCAACATAAAAAGTCAGTCCTTCAAAAAACAACCGCACATTTTGTTAATGTATTTCGAACTGCAATATTTTAGTCGCAAAACCAAGTTCTTAAAATGAGAGCAATTAGTCATAATTGATGAACGTTTATGAAATAAATAATTTCCTTTGAGGAGGATGATACGCAATGAAGCAGAAAAAGATTAGCAATGGAAACGTTAATGAATGGGACGAGTTGCTACATTTTTTTCTTGCAATTCAAGCCTGGAAGAGATGACTGTGACATCATGTAACGACTCACTATGCGAACTTGAAATAAAAGGCAGAAACAAATCCGCTAAAGTGTCCACGCTTTTGAATTTCCTATTTCGAGGAGAAATGTACCAGACAAGCCGAGATAACGCGAAAATGCCTGAAATATTACCATTACTATTATCACAATCAGAACTTACACGAAACGCTATCTCGAAAACGTCCGCAAAGTACTGTCGTACGAACGCTTTTTTATTATTTTTTCGGATTTGTAATATTTGTACTTCTCTCGAAAAACTTTTATAATCAGTGGAAATACAAGAAGTGTAAGATAGACAATGTTTTCCCAGCGATTCCGGGACATGGAACAACCTGAAGGATTCGAAAACTTTGTTAAAATGTTTCCGATCCCTCATTTTTCACAGTCATATGACCCCGCGCTATTCCATAGCCAGAAATTCGAATTTCCACATTTCCGAAGCTGTCGACGTTTCATTTTCCCCGACATAATATGCTGCCTCGAAACATTAGTACAATTGTGATGGATGGTTTCGCGTATTTTTTTTTTTCAAACACCGAATGAAGAAAACTTTGGCATGCCATTAATTAAATGTACGATGCTTTCCTGCTTCAGAAAGTTAATTTATTATCCGACTTTGTTCCTTGCCGAGTTTACTAAATTAAATCTCGTTATACCTTAATGCATTGGGCTAAGAAATTAAACGATCGCGAAGAAGCTTTTAATCCCAAACTAATCAGAAAATAATTCAGAATTTTCTCGAGCGAGTTTACCCACATTGTTTCGTTGAATCGACAGATTTCAGGAGCCTTTGACTGCGTTTAAAACAACAATAGTTCGTGGGAATGAGCGAAATGTCATCGCGCATAAAACTGTTCTTAAGTAAGTGCGCGAAAGGGTAGTGTACGCGACGAATTTTCATCATGTTATACATATTTCATTATTGTACTACCCGGGAAAGCTGGCGTCGTGGTTTCGGATACAAACTTGTTAATAGCATAACGATATTAATATGTCGTAAGTTCTTTAAATGAAAGAGATTCTGAATCCCATCGTAATATCTCACAGGGCGAATATGTCAAAGCAGATTTAACCCGCAAAATTTTCATACATTCGTGAGCGTTCTTACTTAATTTATTCATAACGCCGTGCATCATGGAGGCGCACTGGAATATTATATGACGCACATTCGCATGTACGCGTAAGTGTCGCGTCGGAAAAGGGATAAAGTCCTTTGAGGTATGTTTCATGCGAGCATTCCGCGCGCATGGAATCATGGAAATTTGTAGCGCCTTATGCATCCGTCTCGGATATCTATCTGATCAGGATTCAACAGGCCTTTGATGCGATTCTGATTTGCTCCCGGTCAAAAGGAATATCGTTATAACGTTGACCACGCGATGCCTTCGGTTAACGCTCAGGCTTGCTGCGGCGAATTCCTCAACAGCTCAACGTAACTGACGAACTTTACGAATCGCAAGCCTTGCACTTGCATCGTCAGGATGCTCAAATGTCTTTGCTATGTAGCGCTGCATGACGTTTCAACGATTGGATAACATTCTGACAACAGCGTAAAGTCAGGATATTGTGGAGAATGAATTTAATTTTCATCTCATCAATAATTCCGTGGCTTTTCGGGGGAACAAATTTACTCTAATTATTATTCAGTTTTGGAATATCTTTAGGGAAACATACGATTTTAACTTGATACATATTTATTTAGTTTGCCGAAAAAGGAATAATCCTATTTTTCAAGGAAACGGAGCACAGAATTTATTTTTTGAAATTTTGCAAAAGTTAGCGATACATTTCGTTAAATTCAATGAAAAAATTTTTCCAATGAGATCTCGTTCTTCTAAGGTAAATGTAGGTCGAAAGGACGAATGCATAAGTAATAAATAACTTCGCAATTCCTAATTGGAAGTTGAAAAGTTGAGGGAGCGTTTATAAAGTAGTTAACAAAAGATCTAAATATCGTCGTAAGAACCAATCTGATATTTACAAGTTTGAAGGAATATTACATCGGAGGATTTATGAGAATTCACTTGGCGTTTTAAAAAGCATTGCTCCTATGCTCAACCACCTCCATTTCAAAGTTCGCATTATTGCAAAGATTTCGATGTTGTAAAAGAAAAAAACAACGATTCTCGATACACCAATTCAATTATTCCACTTTGCATAATAAACATTGTTTTTCCTAAAGCACTCGATTAATTGCAAAATATGTGCATTCAGCGTATTCCCATTGTCAAAAACTTTTCATTTCCCACACTTTACCGGTACATTCAACGCATTTAATTTTGCATCAATCACTATTATTGTTATTGTCGGGAAAGAAAAGTGTAACGCGGTGATGTTTACCTACAAGTATCATATGGATCAGTGTCATTTGTCGTAACGAAATTTCACGTCGATTGCTCCGTTGATTGAGTGAGCATTCGAGCCGTTGTTGATTTCCAACGTTCGAACAAATACGGCATTCCCTCATGTTGTCATGAATTTGATATGGGGAATTAAATGCGTAATGCATTATTTACAGCGAATAAAAGGATGTAATCGAAGTTCCGTGGATTCTTGGCGAACATCCGGTCTTGAATGTTGGTGTGAAAATACGGCAAACTTTTTATTTCCGATAAAATTACAGCTTTCAGACGTTTCCCTGACTGTGTGAAATGTTGGTAGTGGGATTAGAACGAAAAAAAGATTATCCGGAGAAAGAAACTGGTTCATTTGTACGCGTCGTTCATCGGAGGATTACTTAAGCTCGTTGTCTTTCGACAATCGGCTCCCGTCTCTGGCGTATCTTCGTCTGATTCAGATTTAACCGCTCGTATCTAATCTTTATGGCTCCACTCATGAATCGCGAGAAATTTATCGTACGTGTGGCCGTTGACGTACATTGCCAGAAACGAGAGTATTTCATTCCAGCGCATTTTACAGGCACATAAAACACTTATTTTGGAAGAGAGGAGTTCGTTGAAACGAAAAATTCATATGCTTCAAACACAAAACGGATCTGGCCGATCCATATTTTTCCTTTGGAATGATATTTCGCGCGAAATTGTTTTCACTCGTTTTACGACACTCGCGTACGATTCAAATCCTGGGGTGTTTCGAAAAATTTCAAATATGGAATACGTTTTTTAAAGGTCGTACAATTTTCCAACCAAATAGCGCGTGATTCTTTTGCTAGGATGCAATTTGCGAGAATTTTAATTACCGCGAATATATAAAATGCACAGTGTACGAGTGTTCGTAGCACAATATTCGAGATTGTAAGTTTTTGTACTACATTTAGTGCTAAAACTTGTTACGCTGCCCAGAATGTAATATTAATGACCTTTTACAGGAAGCCAAGATGATGAATCACGTTCTCGCCAGCTTTCTTCGCATCAATCGGAAGAAGCGAATATAACACAATTAATTATCCCAATAGTAACGTTGGCCAAAAGGAACAAGTCAATAATTATCGTATCATTAAGAATTTAACATCGTTTTGCACTTGATAAGATATTCAGATCCTTGTTTTATTACAGTTTTAAATAATACGATGCTCCGATTTCGTTGCCACTTATAAATAAACTTTTTGCGGTTAATCAATGTACTACTTTTCCATACATAAAATTAGATTTCGCTGCTCCGTAGATCGAGTTAATTTTAATAACAAACTTTAAAACTATGGGCACTTTACTGTATTTACTATTGCAATAAATATTGATGACGTAATTATGCAAAGCGTTAGATTATAGTAAAAGTTAGTTTGCGGTGGTAATGTTATTAAAAACTTTTACATCGCTTAAGCATTTTTTCTTTTCCAAAATTGACGTTCTTTTTAATACTGCGAAAGGTATATAACTTTGAAGATCTTCATGCGTAGTTTTCAGAAGTTAAAGGCTAAGTATCTCATGAAATTCCAAGTGGCATAGATATTTTTCCTGAAAATTGAATGTGGCGAGTGCAGCTCTCGAAATTTATTTAAACAAAGTTCGAAATAAATTAAGTAAATAACGCTTTTCGTTCCTTTCCAATGTAATTTACATGCTGATGCATTTCGAAGCTTGCATCGAAAGAATGGCAATAATTACATTTGGATCGGGAAAAACAATCGTTGCTTTTTCCCCCGACTCTTTTTCTTGTCGTAATTCAAAATGTCTAAAATGACTCGACAGGGCCGGCCTTAAATAAATCAGCTTCCGCTCCAACTGCTCTTTTTTCCCCCTTTTCGCGATTGTTTTCTTCTTTTCGTTTGTGTCAGTGTAAGTAACCCTACGTAAAAACTGTCTGAAAGTGTTCCTTTGCATTATTCGAAAGAAGATTTAAAGTTTAGCCGAATGTTTTCGGACTCGCTCGGACTTGTTCGATAAAATGAGGTGTAAATAGCATGCTAATCCCGGACACTCGATTCGATTTTTCTTCTGTTTCTATACTCTTCCTGATCCGCGAACGACCCATCGCTTTCCGATGAAAAAATGCATTATTCTCGTCGTCGGGCTTAGCTCTTGTCACAAGCGTTTCGTTTGGACACGAAAAATCAATTGCAAATTCCGACACTTCGATCGATGATTCACGCCAAAACTCTTCTTCTTTATGTTTATCAAAGTTTTCAAGATACAAAAAAGCTTTGACTCCGAGGTTTCTTTCATTACAATAATAATGACGTGTTTCTTGAAAACATTTCTTCAAAAGAATGCGCTTGCGACGAGTATGATAAACCCGGATTCAAATAAGTTGAAAGGTTCAAGGTGTTTTCGCTGCTTAAAGCGCGTTTAAACTTTCAGCGCGTACACGTGTACAAATGCTCCAGCGCCAGGGTGATATAAGTCGACTGCGAACGTAAAAGGTCGCGGGCTTTTTCGTGCCTTTTTCCACCGAGAAAGCACGCAAAAGTGAACGCTTGGCGGGGGCAACGGGGGAGAAAAGACGGCACTGTATCGAGCGTGGCCCCTGGCCATTGGAAACTCCCAATGCGGTTGCACGATCCGACTAATATCCAATTCCATCGAAGTACGACTTTACGTGCGAAGTATCATATTTTCTCACGCTCACTGTATTCCGAGTTTCCGAAGTTTCCGGATCTTCAACGAGGTGCGACGCTCGCCGTCGAGAAATATAAAATGTCCTTTTTTTCGACATTTGTAACATTATTCCACGGCATTTACAGATTTTATGGAACGTTTTCCGGTTTAAAAATGAAGCACCTCGTTTACGGCTGACCGCGGTCGGTCAATACTACTTGAATCGAACTTTTACTTACATTATTCTTCGGCAAATCTAAACGAAAGCTTTGGGATTCGCCGTAAGTTGTCCCGTGTAATATATTTTCATGCAGGCCTACAAGAGACGAGAAATCAGCAGTACGTTGAAAAGGAATAAGCGAGAAAGAGAGAGAGAAAGAGAGGAAGGACAAGCGGCAAACGTGAGAACAAGACGGCGAGCCGAATTTCGGCAGGTTCTTGGAATTTATGTGCTTGAGGCTGATGGGGTTTCCGTGCTACCTACACCTAATATCTTTACAAGACTCTGAATCTTTCACGCGTTACTCTATAGCAGTATATTCCAAGAGCGGGGAACAAATCGATAGCACGTCTTTATTACCAATCCTCGCGATTTATGTTAAGAATACCGAGACAACAATACCACACATGGGTACCCTTCGATACTTAACAAGGAGCTCGATTTTTCTCTGTATTCGCTCGAAAAATTAAAGACACGAATACTTTCCGTGACTTGGAATTTCAGGTAAGTGTGCATTGTTCGTAATTAATCGATAAAGGAAATTGGATACATCAAAATAGATCATTTCGGGCACGTTGAGTAGCAATCAGAAATTACCGCCGATACATGGATGATCGAGTAATTATTATAAAAGCTCTCAAGTTCGATCAATCACACGGGGAGATAACCAACGTCTATTTCGAGAGACCCGGACACGCCTGTCGTGACCTCAACCATCTATTCTCGAAAAAAGACTGCAGCTATCGCCGCTGCGTGAGTGCTTATCTTACGGATATGTTTTTTGTATTTTTCGCGAATATTACAAAGCCGAGGGGAATTTCAATGCGGATTTTTCTGGCAGCGGGAGCTTTTTCGTTGACGCCGATATTTGTTATTCATCTTTTTTTACGGATGAAAGTTTGTTTAAAGTGCAATCAAGTTCGGGTGGAGCGAAGATGTGTTGACTTTCTCCCGCGCGATTGATAAATTGAGTGTAAAGTTTTATCCAATAATATTCCACGTCGGCGTTTGCACGTAGTTCGGGACTTGGTTTACTCGATAACTTGTGAAGGATCGCGGGCTTACATAAATACGAGGAATGCGTTGCTCGAATATCGAGGATACATTCACTCTCGCTGACCCTTACTGTCCCCGTTTTCACTCAAAAAGCAGCTTACGAAATCGAATAAAGGCAACAAGGCATTCATCTTTCTTCGGGCATTCATTTTAATGTGAAAATCCTTATCGATTTCGCACGAGGAAAACACTGATCCATCCATTTTTGTTTGTAAGACGGAAAAAGTAACGGCAATTAGAGGAATCAATCGGAAAATCCTCTGGGATCAAATCGTAATCCGACGCGGTCGTAATATATGTCTTTCAATTCATGCACTACCGAACGAGGAAGCGCTCCGTCATATGTTCACCTGTTGCACCTGGTTAGTTACGTAAATTACAGCCCAAATAAAAACATTTGGTTCACCGACAAACCAAGTATCATTCGCGTCGTGAAATGTGCAAAAAGCACATTACGCGTTGTTTGACGCAAAAAACTCGGCGAATAAACTAAAAATGAATTCAAAATTGAAGAATAATTTGGCAAAGTTGATATGCTTTTTTTTCTGCGAAAATACTTTGCCGCTTTTAATGACGTTCGAAAGTTATTAATTCGTTTGAGCCGAAATTGAAGAGTATTTACGAGAAAAGAAAGAGAGGTCGATATAATCGAATCCCATTCGCGACGGAAGTAGAACTTTAGAAATTTCTATGGCTTACTCATTCTCTGTGAAAGCGGCGCCGTCGCTGGTGGGTATCTTCCGATGAAATTAGAGCTATCCTCGCGAGTTTTAACGCGATCGCGGATAATATTTTCCCCGGCAGTTCGGAATATTATTTAAATTGGAATTACTTTTCTCATTATAAGCCAACCAACGGGAAAATCTTCTTTCCCGTCTACGGCGTACTTTTTATTATTTTTCTCGCCGAAAAGTTAATCTTTGACGGATGACAGCGAACCGCGGAACTTGACAGGGTAGCGATTGTCTTTAAGAACGAAAGCAGTTTAGCAAAAATTCAACCTCCTTCGAGACAGCCCTTTCACGATTGACCTTTTTTTTTTCTTTGAATCGTAATATCCTGTCTCTCCGATTCTTTCAATTCGCGCAACTCGAGTTTTTAAATGAAAATATCAGCCGGAAAAATTCGCGTCGAAATGCATTAAATGTACTTTTACGCCAGTTTATGTAAAAGCTAAAATGTTAAGTCAAATTTCATTTTACGCATAGAATGGAAACATTAAAAAATGCGATATTCAGCAATGCGCGAAGATATAACTGCATTGCTGTTGAATTTTATTTTTATAACAATGCGATGAATCGCCTTTGTGAGATTTGCCCATTGTCGGTATTACGGCGTTTCTCTGAAATATTACTTTTTTAATTTGATGTTGCATTTTCTATGGAATTATTCAACTCGTGTGTTGAAATTCACGCCATCGGTACACACTGGCAAAGAGAACAAACAATCCGAATGCCATTCCGTTGGTAAATTTACTGACGCTTCTCGAATCGACGCACCAAAGTTTGTACCCAATAAATCATTTTTCGAAATCATCAGTTGCAACTCAAATATTTCTCCCGATTCTACAATCGAACTCGGCGGAATATTGAAGAGTAAGATGTAAAGCTCATTTTCGATATGAAAAGGAGATGAAAAATATGTACGTCTTTTTGAATCGAACATTCGGGACAAAATAGATCGCGGATGAAACTAATTCCAAGCGGTGCAATTTTCAATTAAAAAGCATCGCTGTTGCTGTAAAGCGCGCAAGATTATCGAGCGCATTCGAGACAAATCCTCGCGTTACAATAACCCGACCGTTGAAAAAAAAAAACGATGAGCCCGCGTCTCATCAGCGGGCACAATATTTCAAAACCAAAACCCCGGATTACAAAGATTTGCAAAGCACGCGTTTCCCGCTGTGTTTCATCGCCGGGATTCTCTCCGTACTCTCGTGTCTCAATTTTCAACGGCGCGTGACGAAAATCATAATTTCCCGCGCCCGGGACTGGACGTGGCTCTCCGAACAGGATAAAAAAAAAGGTTGGAAGAAGGTACAAAAGGAGCGGAAGAAGAAATCCGATTGTAACAAGTGAGGGAATATAAGGAGGGAGAAAAATAGGGGCAAAAAGGCGATAAAAAGCGCGTCAGATAGTCGCTCTCTGCAGCTGCAGAGGTCGCGGAAGAACGGATCTCACGCCTCATTCCTCACGGCTGGGTTTGCGCGGAAAAAGAAAGAAAGGGGGAGGTGGTACGGAGAGGAAAAGATAAGGGTAATGTTTCTCCTAATTTTTTCGGGGTGTATTCGGTGGTGCATCCGGCGAGGGGTCGCAGATAACCAACCGGCCTCAGTCGGAGTCGAAATGACATACGCGGCACGTCTTGGCAGCTCGTGCAGGCAAGAAGAAATGCCGAGATACGAAGAAGAAGAGAGCAACGCGTGGCGCTGTGTGCGCCGCGTTCGCGTTCTCACAGACGCGGCTCAATGTAGCGGAGAAAATCGCTGACTTATGGGTTGCGCGGACCGAGTCATGCCTTTTTTCATAAGCTCCAGTCGACTCCCAACCTCGGCACTCTTTTACATTGTACCTAGATTTCAGCGATTAATTTTACTCCATTGTGCTGCGCGCCCTGCTGTTTCTATGCCTCTCCCTCCTTGACTCGGCACAGTTCGCATTGTTATTGGCAAACAAATCTCGATGGCTCTACCGAAAGTATCCGCTCTAATGGAAGCCCGAGTCTTTTGGTGAAAAACGCATGCCACACTTTTCAATATTATCACGTTGGCTCGGGGAATCGGGGAGAAGCGCGCGGGTCAGTTGAAATCTTACGAAATCGAAACCCAGATTTTTATATTAAATACCCTCGATTCCGTTCTCCTTTCATCGGAGATTAAATTTCATTTCTAATAATTCGCTTTCATTCACGAAAATGAAGATTCGCACTTTGCAAGACATTTCGTCGTCGCGGTCTCGGCGCAAGAAATGTCGGATTAGCTTCGCGGGAAACACGAGTTGCCGTAACGTGAGCAAGTTTCGAGAGGTATGTATCGCTCGTGCTCATCACGCGCGATAACTTTAAATGCGAAACAGTCTCGCTTTGAGAGTCTTCTTTCGAAAGTTACGTTTCGAAGCTCACGAAATGTATTGTTCGCAGTAGTTTAACAAGGCGCTGTGTAGATTTAGTCTCACGTGCTCTTGACGGAAAGAGTATTCAGTTTGTTCACGAGTGATTATTATGAAAATAGTTTCACGTTACATTACAACAATGCCTTACATTGACGACGATTCAACAAACGGGGATTCTACTTTTTCTTTCATTTTGATTACTTTGCTTAAACCGCGAGGCAAGAATTGTATAAAACATTTTTCATCAAGCCGAGAAGCGACGTTGTTTTCCGTTTCACTTTTGAAATTCATACAAAACGCATATTTCGTGTATACGGTCTTCAGCGGTGCAAGAAAGGAGCAACAATCACAACGAGGGTACGTAGCCCCGGGGAGCAATACTTCGATGTTCGGCCTCTGTTCGTTTCTTCTTTTCACCGAATCGTCCAGCGCATTGTTTAGATCTCTTTTGCTCGGTGAAATTTCGCGCCGCAAGTCGCGCGTATCGCATCCCCAACATCCCCAACGCGGTTTGAATACATTCGAAATCGCCGAGTCTCGTTCCGCTTTCATCATCATTTTCATCTTTTTCCGACAAATTGAAACGCCTCGTAAAACGCATTGTTCAAACATGGCAGAGGGTATCGAAGGGCATAAAGTAGCGAAGGCGAGAGCTTTATTACGCAAGTTTCAAAAGTACGCGACTCTTGATCCTCTCCATTCGTCGTAAAGATACGGGACATAAATAAAAAAGGAAAATTCATGTCAAAGGCGAGATCGAGATCGACGAGCTTCGAGTTTTACGAGCTTCGGGTGGATGATGGAATTCATTAAGAAAAGGGCCGACTCTGCATCGCAAAGGTAAGCTTTTTACTCCCGAGAAGAAAAAAAAGTGAAGAGCTAGAATAGCTTTGAACGTGTAACAGCTATACTCTTCGCAGGCTCGCTCTGTTTGAAGAGTTGATTTATTTTCTTGTCTCTGCGTCTTGAAACACAGGCAATTCAAATGTGCGAGTAGCGTCGATTTCGTATTCGCGCTTCGTAGCGAAAATTGCCGCGTGTTTTTTAGCACCGACGCAGTTTTTTTTCATTCGTTGCTTCTTCGTTCGTCAAATATCGATAATCGAGTGAAAAACTTTTGTTTTCCATCCTGCCCGGACAATATGACTTTTCATTGAATTATATTCAAATGGCGAAATGCATGAAATACAATAAAGGCTCGAATTTCATGTAAATTGCTGAGCGAGCTTTAAAAAATGAATTCGCTATCGCGCGATGAGGAATTGTTAATTTTAGAAACCCTGACGATTTCAAAGCTGATATTTCGCAAATCACGAGAATAAAAAAGTTTTTTGTCGGCACTTGCAAGCTTCGTTACTGGTAAACTTTTTAATTGGTGTGTTGTATGTCGATCAATTAAATACATCGCCGTAAGTCCAGCGACGGTGCTTTATTTTCATTGAGCAATTACTCATTGTTGTAATACCATACACACTGGTAATCGTGCGAAAATCGATTATTCATTGTGTGTAAATGATTAAAGCATGGTAATTATGAGAAACTGCATTGCCCTCAATGCGCGGATCCCGAATCTAAAAACAGCTTTAATATATCGACATTATTACAGGCACAATGCACTTTTATTCGTAATTTACGAGTTATACGGTGAGCAACTGTATTACCCGTGCATGTATCATAGTTGGTTGAGCCGCGCTTTTAATGCAGCCGGAAAAATTTACTCGCAAACAAGAGACTCGTCGACATGAAAATAACTGTACATTTTGAGAGCTTTTTGATTCAAGAATCAACTCGTGTGAATTTCTAACCATTATTTGGAAGGTTGAGCAGCACACACAAAAATACGTACGAGAATTAAAGGTCTGCTCGTAAAAGTGTAAAAAAAACTTTAATAAATGAAACAATATATTCAGGATCAATAAATTATCGTACCAAGCATTTTGAACATTCAAAAACATTGGTAACATTGTTCGCAACTTTGTTCGATAAGTTGTTTTTACGATAAAAGTTGCACCGCGAAATTGAGACTCATCGCGGAATGTCCAACGAGTTAATAAACCCTTGCTAATTTTCTACAAGCAATTCTCGTTAAAACGTTACAAACATATCCGCAAGTATCTCGATGATTGAATAATTCATCTGACAATATTTTAAACGACTTCAAAGCAAATGTTTTCCTCTGAATAAATTGCGAAAAAAGCAGCACAAATTCGTCGTACAATCCAAAGAATTGCAAGCCTGAAGAGCGCAAAGTATTAATTCCTTACTCAACAGAAGAAAGTTGTGTATCTCGCCGGTAAAGGGAATCAAATGAGAGAGTCTAACGGAGTTGTAATGGAAGGTAACGCGAGTTCTTGTCGTGATATCTAGTGTCTATTCTCCTGAATCATTCATGAAGCAAGATTCACTGTTATCGCCGTCATGAATTATACGGCCATGTTTTTGTATCACTATATACACGAGGCGACCCATTAAACCAAGAGCGACAGTAAAAATAATAAACGTAAAAACGCGCTACCTTAAACTTCGCCAAGTGAATGATGTACAAGAAAAACTCGAGCGTTGAAGAGAAAATATTAAGTCGTCAACTTTTGATCCAATTTAGCGAAAGTGGAGAGGAGGTTAATAAAGCCAAAGATAATGGAAACGACGCGAAACACATTTTTCCTTCTGCTTCTTTGATTTCCGGCGTATCGCTCCATTTCCCGAAAACATTGGCATGATGGCAGAAACGCTTCTGGGGCTATACGTGTCGCGTGGAGCAGTTGCAAACGATAAGGAGCGTAATTGCAGCAATACGGAATCTCACAGTGCACGCGAAAGTTCAATATCCGACCGCGGATGCCCTTCCCACGTTTCATAAAATGCAAAAGTCTCTAGCGCGTTGCCCTTCT
>JABFQM010001584.1:0-20006 GCA_022816865.1 Zelostemma sp. ZL-2020
AGATGTGTAGATGCGTCACTAGGTGTGGATGTGTGTGTGTGTGTGTGTGCTAGGATATGATACGAGAGGTGACGAGATAGGGGGAGATAGAAGGGGGGGAGGAGATAGGAGAAGGTGGGTGTGGAGGAAGGGAGGAAAGACATTAGCCCAAGTAAATATACCAAAGAACAACATGAAACTTCATCTCCCCGTCAATTGAATCCCTGCGTCACGGTCGATTTGACGGTATCCGAAGCGAGAGAATTGTAAATGCGCCGTTATGCGCAATGGCTCGCAAAACCAAAATCCATAATATTGCAATTCGCAAGGTTTACGAGCCAATCGGTAAGCTCGAGTCACTCAGCCGGCTGCAAGTACGCGGCTCCGACTTGTGTACACACGTCGGATTCACATGTAGATACAAGTACAGAAACCGCATTAATTCTGAGCTCCTCGACGCTGGATACGGTACTTAATACGATTAAGTCTGAATTCGTGGCTCGAGCTTTTAACCAAATGGGTAAACGGATAGTTGGGAAAACTATGCCTCAACGCTGTCGCTGCACTTGGACATCGATCGGATTATTTTACCAACAAAATTAATATTCCAGCCAACAGATATTACCGTTCGAAAATATATACACGTATACGCGGCGAGGGATGATTTTCCGCATTGAAAAAACCCTTTTTTCATTCCATGCATATTCATTTCGATGGAGTATTGTGGTTCCATATGGATCCTTTTGAACCAAGAAATGTAAAAAATTATGGATAAATTATTTGAAAAATATGTTCAAATCTCATGAAAAGGGAGAACCATATTTTATAGATTTATTTTATATAACTTTCATCTCCATGCATATACGATTCGTTCTGATTTCACTGGTTAAGATTATTCGTTAAACAAACGGGTCGATACGATTCGTTTTCGTAGAAATGGCAAAATGGAATCTCGCATCGGAATATTTGAACTTACTCGGAGCAATTAAACGAGCCGGACCACCAAAGTACCTGTGATTCCCGCCAGCGACGGCGGCCATTAAGCAAGTATCAATGAGCTGCCAAGTGTCTCCTCTTACCTGCAAAACAAACGCGACTAATTAGCTCGCACATTCTCGGTTCTCAACTTTTATCGAACATTCCAAACAATCGTTAACTAACGCAACTTTTTCCACGCAAACGCATCACGTTACAGGATGATCATCGACTTTTTATTGGAGTGTTTGAAAGAAAGTTTTCCAGGATAGTTCCTTTCGCGTAAAACATTCTGGACCGCGCTAAGTAACATGTGCAGTTTTCCGTCCAGTTCGTTTTTAAAAGCAATTTCCCTCTTTTCTCGGAGCTCTCAATTAACGTGTAAGTACGACCATGCGTGATCGATTTACCTGCTCCCCCGTTACTCCCCCTCAATTAACTGGTATCGAGAATGCGTAACGATGAAATTACGATACATTAATTTTCATTATTACTGCGGAATATATTACATAAACAATAATAATGTTATTATTATGGCACTGTTATTATGACCGCAAAACGCTGTCGACGAATTGAATGTAGTCGTAGAGGGATTGTCAACATTTTCCCGCGGCTTCATTTACATCGAGAAAGTGAAGGAAGGAGGGAAAAAAATAGCTGGCAATATAATAGCCTCGACATTTGTAATTCACTGAATCGTTTATTGGATGACTGGCGCAACAAAAGCGTCCCAAAAATAGGAGGAAAAGACCTCGAAATCAGCGGGGGAGCGGGATTTTGTGTAACGATGTTTAATTATCATTGCGCTCGGCAGGCCGTGAGGTCAAAGGGCTTGCGAAGGATATCCGGAGGGTGCTCTTTGTCGCTTGATCAAAGTACTTCGTTTGTCTCTAGAGCTCGCGCGATGACGAACTGTTATTTATACTGGCATTGAAAATTAAAGGCCGATTTTGACCGTTGCACCGCCGGCTCACAGAGTTTCTCCGGTAATCAGAGTTTTCCCTTTCCCCCGTTCATATTTCATCAGATTCTCAATTTTTCGTTAATCAATTTCATTACGAGGGTAGCGCGGTAGTTCAAAAGGGTCGGGCTAAATGTGATATTGCGTTAGTCGGGAAACAAGAGGCTCGCAAGAGCGAACGGGAAATTACAAATGGCCGCGGGGCACGCACGTGCTATTCGCGAATCCAGCCTTACCTCGGGAAACGCGATTGCTTCGCTGCATTTGCAGGGAAAACATTTTTCCATCCGCTCCCGAGGAAACGAAGGAACCGATATTCGTGATTTAAAAGTCCAAAAGTGTCCAGTGCTGGGGAAGGAGTCGACGTCGTTTCCTGGCACGACCGAGGAAAGAAGAAGGGGCGAGGGAAAAGCTTCCTCGGTACGACGCTCGTCCTCATCGAGCGTAATGGAACGCGTTCCGGGAATCACCGTACAGCACGTGCTTGGACCCATACGATGACCTTTCACTCTCGAGGTTACGACGGGACGAGGGTAATAACGATCTCTCGAGGGTGTCTCAAGGGGTAAGAAAGTAGATCGTAACAGGATGCACCCTGCCAGAGGTACGTTCGAATCCCAATCATTTTTCGCGCTTCAAGACTTCGGGCTTCTGCATCTACGCAATCTGCGAGTTCCATTCAACGTTCCCAGGAAGATCGAAACAACTCGAGTGCCATGGGCTTGATTTTCAGAAAAATGCGCTGGCAAATTTGACGTAACTTTCTACATTATCTTTTATACTAATAAAAGGATGATTACGATGTTATTTCTTCTGGAATAACTTTTCAAGAATTTTTTAAACAAATTGAAGAAATGTTCAAGTGTGGAAAAAGATATTAAATTACAACGTAAAAGTAGAAGGTTTTAAAACTAAAATCTTTTGTAAATTAAAGAATAAGCGGAAGAAAAAACTTGAAGGTTTTCTGCGATGATTAATTGAACTTTTTAAGTACTTCCGGAAGATTTTTTCGGAATAATAACATTTTTTATCGAATGTAAACGTAATAATTAGGAAAACAAAATTGTTGTAATCACCCGAACATCTACAGATATGAATTTAAAATAAATACTGGTACAGAAACGAAACCGGCACAATGAAAACTTGAATAAGCTTCAAAAGTAACGTAAACAAGGTAATTTAAAAAAAATCTTGGCTGTGTATAGAGAAAATAAATCATTTCAAGCGACTCCCTTCCCCCCTCCGTTTCCGCCCATGACTTTATTCTTGTTCCTTGACACAATAAACGCTGTTCTATCAGAAATTACACCAAAACGAAACCGTATCGATGGTAAAGTTTAATTTTGACAAAATTAGTTTCATCTTACATTGTTAAATTTTCCCGCAGCAAATTTGGTCAAAAAACAGAGATTCTTCGAATTCCGAGCTGGATTCGAGTCGTTTCAAAAATTTAATACAGTCCTGATAAAGGTGGTAATTGGGTCAACAGCCGTCAAGAATTGAAGTTTCTGACTTCGACAAATCAGCGCTATACGTAACTTGATTCATCCCAAAACTGAACGACGCCGAAGAAAATGTGGTTCAAGTTCGCGGGGGAAAGGAGCGTCTAATTAGCGTCGAAATAAACCGAGAATTAGTAGTTTCCCGCTCCCTCGACTCGTTTTATACGACGGGGAGCGAAGATTAATCGCGAAAATGATCGACTTCCGTTCGAGTCTCGAGTTACCGAAAGAACGTTAGCGCCAAATTCGCCGCTTTTCTGAACAAGACAAATTATCCAGCGCATTTCCCGCGCTACTTTGAACCGTTATCAATGCAGAGTCGTCACATTCAATCAAATTACTCTGTCGAGGCATGCGACATGCAAATTCATCGCGATGCTTCGGCTTTTAACTGAAAGCAAATAATGTTCTCTCCGCTCAAAGGTCTCGCGTTTAATTTCTCCATGAATTCTCCGAGTTCGAACGGACGAAAAAAAAAGCAACGCATTTCTGGGGCAAAGGGCCAGCTGACGCCATAAGGTTACCAGCGCGCGCGTTCCGAAACGTCGCTGTTTCTGTGTTTCTTTCTCTAAATAAACTGTCGTAGTTCGGGGTTATCGATCGCTTGAATTTTACGCCAGCGACTTCGATAAATATCCGTTTGTTTGCGTTACTCGAACGGAATGTAGTTAAACTCTGTAGAGCTTTCGATTTTTCTCCGCGTTACCAACCCCGTAAAATAACAATGCGGGACGACGTTATCTTTCTGAACAAACATTCCGCGTCCTGTGATAGCATCGGGATTAATCCCCGCGAACCCGAAATATCGAATCTCGGAATTTTTAATCCGGCAAACTGCAAAATTTCCCATTCGCATGGGCTGAAATCGTCTTCCGGTTTTACGATTTCAATGGCGTTGTTGTAAAGAACGTTTAACGATAATTGTAACGCGGCTTCGCGCCGATTTAACAGGACGACCCAGCGTGTTCGTCGTCGCTTCATGGGTGTGCGAAACGTAAATGGCGAATGGAAAACGTGGGCAAGGATATAAAACGTAAGAGAGGATCCGAAAGCTTCAGGTAGAGAACGGGACCAACGAAATGATGGCCTTCTGCGAATTCCCTTACACACGTGGCGATAAAGGACCACCGAGAGCGAGAGACTCGGCTCTCCGAGGAAAAAGAGGGAAGACGAATGGGGAAGAAGAATTCCCATGCCGTGGACAAAGAGTATAGTGTCGTCAACCCTCTTTTATTGTGGGTTCGGCGGTAAAGTCTTGTGTCGATGATGGTCATATGAGTAGGCGCTGCGACCTTCTACGTGATGCCGCTCCTGAATCGACTTTTTCAACGAGGGAAACTGCCGAAATGAATTCTCATAATGCCAAACTTATTCCAATTATTCAGGAATACTGTCGCTGGAATGAAAAAGCCTTCGGGCACGTGCATTTTTTACAACGTTCTTGAGAATTTATCGGGAAATCCAATTGTTGAAGAAATAATTTTTTTAGGATAATATAAATTGATGGAAATTTGAAACAAAGGAGCTATTACGCGCAACACATTCGATTCTATTTAGAATTCTGTAATTAGCGTTTAACATTTTGCAGAATGCATTTGGCTATTACCATTTTGCGTTTAGATTTCATGTAAAATGCATTGGGCAATTATCGTTTTGCATATCACATCTTGAATGTCCCATGCCGCGAAATGAATTTTGCAATCAGCTTTTTGGTTCTGTATTTTGGGAAATTCATTGTTTATTTTTTATTTCAGGATTTAGTTTTTTGTTTGTACGATTTCATTTTCTTATTTCAATGTATTCGTGTCCAATTGTTGGTTACACCCTTTACAATGTTGTAAAAATCTAACTTTTATAGTCATACATAAAATGCGATCAGAGCTCTTAAATTTTTTATTCCATCAAATGATTAGCTTTGTAAAATGAGAAAAATTACTTGAAAGAGTGGCTGAAAAATTATTCAACGTAGAAAAAAAGTAAAAATTAACAACTTTTATGTAAAATCCATTAGGCTAATGAACAGGAAAAAGTTAACGGAATTAATTAAAACTCGGAATTAATTAATTTTAAAATTCCACCGCTTTATTATTACTCCACTTTATTGATAACGGATGTTACTACACGATTATGTACCGTTAATTAATGCACCGGAAAAAAGTATTGTTATTTCAACAACATTGAGATGCTTAAAAAAACTGCGATTTTTATTTTAAACTCTTTTGAGAAAAAATTCAACTGGCTCTCAAATTCACCAAGAGAACTGATTTTTATTTTTTCATTAAAAACAAAAAATGTTCGCTAAAACTACATTAAAAATGAAGTAAAGTGACTCTTCCTGGTAAAATGTAAAAAAAGAATGGTGAAAGATCAAAACCCTTTTTTTCAGGGAAATCGCAGGAAACTCTCACGAAGTCTCGGATCGAAAGTCAAATTCTTTCGAGATTGTTCGAAACTCGAAATTTCCGCGCGGTTGAACGGAAGCAAGTTCGACGAAACAATAAATGTCCTGGGTCCAAACGTGGCGGCGCAATAACGCGAATTCCGTCGTTTAATAAACAAAATCCGTGTCCGGTGATTGCGGTCTATTTCGGTCGAGTGAATCCACTTTCGCCGAGGTCGTCGTCGCTTTGGCGTGAATATTAGCGGCCAGAGGAGCACGGAAGTAAACCATTGAGGCCGAGTTGGCTCGGCCAACGTTCACGTAGGCACGATTACGCTCAAGTGCGTTCGCTCTTAGTCTCCGACGTCGCGACAATTGAATCACACATTGCAAAAGCATCCCGAGTCTGATAAACCGCACAGGATCTCGATCGTTGCGGACGAAAAAATCCCGCTCGGCAAATTTTCACGGATTTTCCTGCGACTATCGATCCTTCCATTTCCGGTACTTCGTTTCCTTCTTTCTCGATACAGATACGGCGGAGCTTTTTCCTTCTTTTACCGGAAAAAGTGAGTAAGCGGCAAACTGGGAGCTCGCACACGTGTACTTCGACTCCTCCGCTTTTCCTTCCCCGCAAAACCCTTTGCTTTTGCAAAGTAAACTTTCTGCCTTTTTGTCTTGTTTCGGAGAGTGGTTCCCCAGTCCTGTATAAATAGTCCGGGCTTGAACGAAACCGTGAAAGCTTGTGGTCTCGTTTCGAATAATTGGATTTGCTGAAGAAACAGGAACGAGGGTCAGAGAATGCGACACTTCGCGTGCTTTTCCCTTCTTTTTTCCCCCTTTCCACCATCGCTCGATTCGAACTTCCCTGTTTATTTTTTCCAGCGCCTCTCCTTTTCTTACAAGGAAATTAATGCACGTGACCGTGGAAGCCGTCGCATTCGCGTTCCCCGGGTCTATTTTTTTTCTTGTAATTCTCAATTTTACGAGACTTCTTTTTATGGGCTCTGACTCATGGGGCGCGTGCACGCCAACGGTCCTACTAATTAAAGAAAAAAACCGTCACGCAACGTACATTGTAAGTCCGCTTTTTATCCCACCGAGGAAATAAAAACAATGGTCGGAATCAGCGCCAATGTGATGAGTCAATTTGGATTTTCTGAAGGCTTGGGAAGATCTGCATGGCACACGGTCTACCTTGAATATTCATGGGGTTTCATTGAATTTCGAACAGCCGCATTGAAAGTCGGATTGGCCTTGTATGTACATAAGTCAGTCTAAATGAAAAAGCGCCTTCCGCTGCGGTCAGCGTTGGAAAAGAAAAAGACGTTTTCCCGCTCATTCCGAATTCACCAGCGAGTTCAAAAGAAGACTCGGTAATTGGCCCTTCCACGATTTCACGCGTCTACGCGTGCGTTCGTAAACGAATAGGCTAAAATATGAAGGGAGGATTTGACGCCGGGCAATCATTGACATATGCCAGGCTGTGAATTCATGAGCGGAGTCGTCGTCGTCGAATCCAATGTCTACCGAGAACGAGCGTTCGATATCGAGTTTATCACGGAGTACCCGAGCTGCGGTTCAGTTAATATGCAAAGTAGGATCAGGGATGTAGCTGGCGCGTGGGCACGGACTCAATAACCGAGACCTGAAGAAGTCGGAAGAAGAAAGAGAAAAAAAATTGCCTTCATCAATGGCGCTTCGCTTTTTCCGCGAAGAGAAGAGAAAGTAAGAAGAAAGCCGCGGCAATAACGGCTGGAAAATTCGGATCGATGAGCCCCCGTTACCGCCGGAATGTATATGAATTTTCAATTGCTTCTCGGCGAAATCAATCAGAGGCGGATAAGACGAGGGCTCCACGGGCCGAGTCAAATGAAACTCGCTGTAACGAGAGTTTCCACGGATCGATCGACTTCCCTCAAACGGACGAAGAGCCAAGTTGCCCACTTATCTCAAAGCTCGAAAAAACATGTACTTTTGCGTCGAATGGAAGCCGGGGAACGAGGTCCCGATCACAAGTGACCGTAAACCTCGAAGGAAGAAGCGGGTTCCACTTTTCTTGAAAGCCGAGCTGCTCGCTTCCACCCCCACCGGTGGCGGTGCTTGAATCGCGAGGGTGGCATATTCTTCTTGGCTCTGACCATTTTCTTATCTTCCCAGGCCTTTTCTCTTACTGGCTCTTTCTCGTTATCCGGGAGAGGAGAAAAAAAAGGGTGGAGATGGCCGCCACGGATGCGGCTCGAAAAGAATGCGAGGTCGAAAAGAAAAGAAGACGACATCGCTCACGTGGAATGAAGCGAAAGGGACCTCATTAGGGAAATCTACCATTTTAATTCCTTATCTCAACTCTCTCACGTTCCCATTCTCCCTTTGATTCTTTTCTCTTCATTTTCCTAAGAAACCCTCGACGCGTTCCTTTTCACTTTTGTGCCTCTCTCCCCCGGCAGCGATCAACGTCTCGCTAATGATAGCCATTTTTTTGATTCCAATTATTTCGCCCCGAGACCAAGGAATCCTCGAATCGTCTCGTGTTACGAGCGAGGAGTCAAAGGGTCAACGGGAAAGCTGGAGTTTGCGGTAAATCGTGGAATCATTCTACGCGTGTCGTTTTAATAACGACGAGAGGCATTTCTTTTGAACCGATCATCACCGACGCCGAGGTCGTTAACGTCGTAACTACCGGAGGCGCAGTCATAAAGCGCCCGCTTCCTTTGGGTTTAGGATTACGTCGTGGCTTCGAATTTGCGTGCCGCCGGTTCCGCCATTCTTGCTCCCACCTTTCCGTAATGACGTTTCGAAATGTTTAAGATGCCTGCTGGATTTTACGCTGCACTCTCCATTCCAGGCGACAAAAAAATTTCAAATTCAAATTCATAATTCACGTGAAATGACTTTCATTCCGATTCCAATTAACTTCCATCACCGGGTGTAAGGAAATTTTTCTTTATCTCCAGTCACGAAATGGAATATTACGGTATACAAAGGTTGACAGACGTGTTGAAGCGTAGGAGCGAGGAGAAGAAAGGAAAAAAGAAATACGGAGACAAGGGAAGTATTGAACTTCCAAGGAGCCCGGGAATAACAGGGAAAGTTCAAAGAGCAAGTTTTCCTCGTCGAATCCTAGGAGCGGGGAAAGAAAATCTGTTTCGTCCTAGAACACGGAACTCGATAAAGTCGCATAATTCCCATTTCAGATTTTTCCCTCCCGGACCGAGGGACGTGACAGGCAAATAAAAACAAGCGTCACTTTTGTTGCTATTTCTCCCGAGGCGCAACAAAAGCTCCGGCTGCGTTTAAGCAGCGAGCCGGGCAAGAAAAAGGGGAGCTCTTTCTCTCCCTCCCCCTCGCGCACGTCAAACTGTCAAAAACGCGGACACACGCGGGGCGGGCAGAAAGAAACTGCGACATCTCCAACGGCAGAAGCGAGCTCGGCGCGTATCTTAAACAACAGCGCGAAGGAAGTCGACTCGAAACTCTCGGCCAAAACTTTCCGGCCACTTGGGGAACTTTCCGCGCCCTGTGGGTGACGAGAACTTATTGTCGAGGCAGCGTACGTATCCGGCAGTAACAACAACGACGCCGTTGACAACTCGCAGATGCCGACGTTGAGCCCCGGCGACGACGTGTTTTCACGAATTTCGCTAAAAGACGTCAGACCGGCATCCATCGCGAATTTCCGCCTCGGACAGTTCTTCCGACTGGACGAAAGCTTCTCATGGGTAAAAAGTTGTCTGCTGCTTCAAGACAAACACCGTTACTTCTGATACGTTGGAAATAACGCGAGTATGATTCGAATTGATGGACGCGCGAAAATGGAAACTTTTGGCTGCTCAAGCTCGCCTTATTTTCTTTATAATTTCATTTTTTAAAGTCATGCATTTAGTAATCTTTACATTTCATTTTGTCTCTAAAAATCAAGTATCATTTATTTGACGAATTTTAAAAGGAAAATGAATGTTTTCACTGGAGGAATTTTCTTTCCGATGGAAGATAATGAAAGGGAACGAAATAGCAATTGCAATTAGAATGACAATTTTTCAATTTGCAGTAGAACTGAAGAAATGACGGAAAAGGAATAATGAGACATCAAGTTGATTGAAGTAACCTTTTTTAAAATATAATTACAACTTTTATGAATTTGTCCTTCGTTCGACAGTTATCAAATATACATGCGTTATCGCACAAATGAAAGTATTAATTTTTTCAGTTTTAATTCAATCCAAGTTAGCCGCAAGTTTACACAATTTATATTTGCAAAAAGAGAACTCGAGTTATGATTATTCCTCTCGAAATTGAATACGGCGTAACTCATTTTATCTCAATTAAATTTCTGCTTGATACAATTTCATTTTGATTAAATATAAAAAAAACTTTTGAATACAACGAATTTCCATTTCAATTTAATTCATTTATAAAAAAGTGTTTAATTAATATCTGATGCAACTGAATCCATGGAGTTCATTGAAATGTAAAAGAGCTGAAAAAAGATTCCTTAAAAAATAGTGAATGCAGTACAATGAACAATTCACAATGTTTTAAAAAATCTGTGAGCACATTTTTCAATTACGCCCATGTTACTTAAGTTGTTTCGTCAGACACCTACAGATATTGCATGTCACATTGAATAACTTAGGACTAGGCTAGACACACGGAATGCAAATCATATTAGGCGAGACACGGTAGAGACTTATCCGCCATTCTAAAAAGAAGTGCAATTTTCGAAATTCGCGACGGTGAATTCCAACAGAGAGCCAACCGTCATCTTTGTAACTTTAGTAAACCCAAGCATTCTCGCGTTGTTTGCGCGTAAAGCTCGATTACGCACGAATCACTAAACGCGATAACCAAGTTTCCGGAATGGAATTTAATCCTAGTTTAAAATTCGCGTTACAGAAAGTAAAGGCGGGCGAAGATAGAGAGCGAGTAAAAAAGATCGCTGCCAACTAATCGGACGACAGACCGCTCTGGAATCACTATCTGCGTTTAATTAACTTCGCGTAACTTCGATTTCGCGCTCCCGCGCGCCCCCGGCACCCGGTCCGGGGAAAATAATTGCCGCGCGTAATTACGGAATTTCCATTCGTATCGCTTCGCCCCTTTTCACTCCGATGCTTTTCTGCCCACGCTTCCCGTCCCACCGAACCCTCTTTTTCATTCCGCGTTTTTACCTTTCTCTTTGTCAATTGTATTTACCCGTCTGCTTTGGATTCCGCGCGCGTCGCTGCATCCGAAGACGACGTACTGGATTTAATCAATAATAAGTCCCTCGTCATTGACCGGGACGCTTGGAATATGAAAGTTCGCGAAGGGGAAAGAAGTACTGGAATTGCGCAACGACGAGGAGGAATATTACGGAAAGTGTTGGCGTTGCATGTGTAGAAAATGACGCCCGAGGGACGACAAATGGATTTCCTGTGTGTCGACTAAGTCGAGGCGCGGAATAATCGACGCTACGAATTAATGCTTCGTGTCCCGAGGCGCCTCGGATGAACTAGCCGAAGACAAAACGTAGGATCGCGTGAACGAACGCGAAGCTTGAGAAAAGCAAGGACCGCGGGAGAAAAAGGGAAATTGAGCCCGCACCTTTTCCGAGAGCATCAACCGTCGCCATGATCTCGATTCGATAAAGGAGTAATGAAATTTTTCCGCACCGACGCGCTTTTCTTTCACCCCATTCCCAACCCTTGCAACTGTTCAAACTTCTGTTCCTGCAGAAGAAATTATTCCATTTCGTTATTTAGATCAAAGATTCATCAAGCTCATTTTGCTTATTTCCGATCCCGGCAAGAAAATATGAAGAAAATTTTTCGCAATTTCTTCACGGCGAAGAGTAAATTACTTCGACTCGCTGAAATGATACGTTCCCAGTTGAATCCTGACGGATCGAAGGTCACATTTTTATCGACGGCGAATTTCTGAACAATAAAATGACTTTTCACGAGCCGAGTATTCATTCCCGTCCGTTATCTTTCGCTATTACCTCACCACGCGGAATCCAATTCCGAATTGTTCCAATGGAGAAGGTAATCTCTCCGACAGGGAAGAAACTCCGTAGTTTCAGTGCTGCCGATGTCGTAGCCACGCGCGCGGCTCCCGCCATCAAGCCGAAATCGATTTCCCATAGCATCGAGGAGGATTCGTAACGCGCCATTTTGGGAATCCCGATTTACTCGAAATGACCTTTAATTAACCCCAGACGCATTGTCTACATCTTGCTACTCGTTACGTGGGACCGCAACGAGCGTGCTTTCCCGGAATTAAAAGGGACGAAGCGTGACATTAACGAGTATCATTTTTATACACGCTGACATTCGTAACGATTTCGCCAAGGGGAGAAAGAATTTAACGGCCTTGGCTCTTATCGTGTCCGAAATCGTCTTTAATTTATTGTTACCGTGTTACCGGCTCAAGATTTTCAAGGAACGTGACTCGATCTCAATCTCCGGTCCCAGTTTTTCCGGCAGGCAAATTCCAAAGTGGCAAACGGAATGTAACGCATGGGCAAAGGGAAAAAAGAGCGAAAAGTATGACGGTGGTAACGACTCCTGGGGGTAAACGGAGGCGAGTAAGAAAGGATGGGTAAAGCCCCAGAGAGTGGTAGCTCTGCATTATGAGACCGTATACGGAGTGTACCGAAATGACAGCTCTGAATAAACATTTTCCCCATCGACGCGCGGCTGACGCGTCGCTCGGAAAGAAATATCCCCTTTTCTCGAATCATTCGTTTCCATCTGTAATCAATGCGGGAAATGCGCGAGGTATGTTGGCACCGAGGATGATTCCAGTATCAGCGGCAGCTGCGAATCGTTAATCTCGGGGGTCCGTTTGAAGAAGGCCGAGATCGTTAAAGCGTTCAGTCATGCACGAGCCGAGGAAAGTAAACCGACCACGAGGAATCTCTTATTTCATTATTCCTTTTCTCTCGGTGCGATGAAAAAAATTCTTCGCGAATTCCAGTGCGAAAGGATGAAAGGAACAAGGAGAAAGAAGGCGAGCGCAGAGAAATATCGCGAGATCACCGGCTCTTTAACCGGAGGCACCACCGTGGAAAATGAACTTCCCGGTGGAAATTTTCCTCTGATCTCTTCGTGCCAGCGCGGCGCTCCTGAAATCCGAGATTGGGCGCGAGAGATCGGGAAGCGAAGCATTTCGAAGATGATTTTATACGTTCATCCGTGATTATTTGATGAAACACTTTAGGTAGCAAATCCGCGCGAGATACTTGGGTTCTGCGGCCAGAGGAAAACCGGGTTTAACATGCTGCAACACGTCGTCGTCTTACGAGGAACATTAGCAATCCGCTCTCCCTGAAGCCGCAGGAGACTGTGGAAAGTTGGGGTGGGAGGAGGCGAACAAGGGTGATTCCTGCCGCATCCATTTCTCTCGATAATGGCGAGATCCGGTGGGCTAATATGCGCGAAAGACTCGGAAAAATTATCCGTTTCCCGCGGTTTTAAATTTTGAATCCTTTTTGATCGTTCGTAAACTCGGAAAAAACCCTGAAACTTTCTTTTGTAAACCGGCAAAAAGTTGGAATTAAAGTTGGAAACCCTTCCTCCGAGGCAAAAATTTTTCCCGAACGAGGTCATTTCCGGACAACTTTATTCCGCGCGGTTTCCCTGCCCAAGACGTGCGTTATGTACAAACGCATTAATATTCCAGCGCGTATTCAGATTAACCGAAAGTTTTCCTGTTCGGGAAAAGTTTCTCGATCGGGGAGGAAGAAGAAGGGTAATTAAATCGGCGCGAAATTCCGTGGAATAATCAATCGAGGCGTCGCCAAGGTACGCCTCCCCCAATTTGATTTATCAAGACCATTCTCGAGCCTAATCCTCGTATCGCATCGAATTTTACGAGCGTTCATCAACTTGATTCATTTGTTTGTCCCGCGATAGCGATGTGCGGGGGAGAGAACGAAATTGAAAGAGATAGCAAAAATAGGTTTTAGTATAATGACGATGATAATTCAGTAAGCGTGCGATGTTTCTGAAATTTTCACGAACGGGAAACAACGCCGAGGGAAAGTTTAATTTCGCAATTAATCCTCGTTGCGCGAGGTCGACTCTAAGCTCGCCCTCGTCGCAGTGCGTCATCATAAATAGGGAAGCGACCCCCGTCAACCCCGTGTCATCAATTCTCACCTCGCCTCCGCGATTTCCTTCTCCCCTCGGTTTTGATTCCCATGCGAGCGGGAGATAATGCATTCCTTAAAAAAAAACTTTGATTCATCAATTCAGTTAACCCGGGATCCATTTTTCCCGCTTTAAAAATTCACTTTAAACTCAATTTTCGCTACGCACGGCTCGTTCGAACGTGCAGCAACACGGAGTTAAGTGACGATGAAAATTTTACGAAAACAGTGAAAAAAGGAAAGAAAAAAACGAGGTCGCTAGCACTCGTGTCGATTTATTTGACCACTTATGTTTCTAATTTGAAAAAATGTCGTTTCCAGCTTGCTTCGGGTGCATTTTCCATGCGCCGTTGCGAAGTGAATTAGATGTATACGCAAAGAGAATTCGCGCGATCTTTACGCTCGGCTGTTTCCCTCCATGCAGCGACATATGCCCTTTTACAAGCTCACGAGGCATGCCGCTTTAATTGGGAGAGCCTCAGTGCATCAAGGCGGACAATTACGCGACGTAAAGCTCTAATCGCATCCAGCTGAATAATTAAAAACGGTCGAATTATTTCAATTCCCTTCCGCGTAGACGAGGGTGTCAGACGGATTGTTATATTTTACCTCGTCAATCTTTTCTTTTTTTTTCGTTTCATTTCCCATCGCGCCGTTTTACGCTTCCAGTCGACACTTAACGTCACGTCGAAGCGCTCAATAACGATAACGACATTTAAAACGCGCGAAAAATACGCAACTTTCGTATGCGTTTTCGCTCGATCGCGAAAGGGGAAGGGAATTTAAAGCCTTGAAACGCAGGAACTTCCAAGGTATACATTACAACCTTTGATACGCCCCGTAAGTTACACGTCGGAAAGCTACGAAATGTTAGCGCTCCGCAAGTTCGGGACAGAGTTTGCCTTGTTCTACTCGGCAGCCGCATTAACTACTACGGGATTGCAAGTTCCCAAACGAACTTTGCCCGCATCCCTGGCTGTTAGTCATTCTCGACTATCCAATAAACACGATCCGATTCAGTGAGCAGGTTAAGCGTCACGTCTGTCGCCCTCCACCGGCATTTTTCATCCCCCGAAGACCCAAACGAAACGCGACTTCCGGTGGAGGTTGATGCGGAATGAAAGCTACGTTTTATCGGCGGTCGATAACACGCTGGAAAGAAGATGCACGGGTCCGAAGGTCATATTTATTCATGAGCGTTTCGCGTGCGAGAGCACTTTGGCACTGATGCGTCCGGTCATCCCGGTCGCCGTATCGTCTGTAATACACGCGGTTACGATCTCACGAATCGAGAGGCTTCATTCATTGGCCGAGCCGGAGTTACATTGGCCCAGATTAGATGCTGAATAAGCTGCGCCGGCCGTCGAAGAGAAAGAGAGGCAGAAGAGACAGAGAGAGCTTTCATTTCCGTAACTTACGGCGCATGACGAACTGGCTAGATGGATTACGTCAATGACGTACACACCGCGTGCAGAAGGGTGCCATTCACTACCGGGAAACAGCATCATGTCAATGTCCGACGTATAATCGCCGATGGAAGGAAAAAAACTGTTGGAAAAGAGTTGGACCTGATTTATGGTACAAGAAAAGATTGAGCTTCCATCTAGACCATTATAGTTGGATTTAGGTTTAAATAAGGTCTGATCTAGACCTAATCTGGGTCAAATTAGGATTCCCGAATACTTGATTAAGGTCCAACTCTTTTACGTGGTAGTACAGACCCAGGAAAAACTAAATCAGGCCTAATTATACCAGATCATGTCTGATTAGCTTCGGATCATGTCATATCAGGCCTATCTAGGCTAGATCATACCTGATTTGGTCCAAGTTTTCAAAAATCCTGCCTCAACAATAGTTTCCTCGGAAGAAAAAAGACTGAGGGTTCTCGAAAACGGCAATAATCCATGTCACAGGCAGAACCATAAAGATCCCATTTTTCCCGAGTCACTCTCTCGAAGATGGTCTAGGTGTCTCCAACGCGGACACGCAAACACCCCGGGGAAGACATAGCGAACGCGCCATTTATTAAGTCGAGAGGAGAAGAACTTAAGCCCCGAAATGGCCGAGAGGGCGCCCGTGGGGGAGGTAGGGGATTGGTACTTAAACTTTTGCTCGTTTTCTTATCCAAAATGGCTCTGCCGGAAGAAGAGGGACGAGGCACTTGCTGGGAGAGCCATCCACGCTCGCACTCGAGCCTCGCACCCTTCGGGAGACTTCGCCTCTTCAGGTACACTCCGGGCCTGTACACGGGGCAAACTTCAGCAGAAGTTGCATCCTCTACCCTCCTTATCTTCCATCCCCGTTTCCACTTCTTTCTTCTTCTTTTTCCCGTCTTTATTTTCACCTCCGACTCTCTCCGCGCATTACACCCTCCGGCAACTTCGGATACAATCTTTGTCAGACCGCATGACGTATCCAGGACCTTGATAATCCTCGTAACAATCTTGAGAAACTACTTGTCCATTGTCATCGAGGGGGTAGGTTGTTAGGGACGCACTTGTGCAGCGGCCAACGCGGAATGCGGACGGACTTGTCCAAGGGTTGTTGTCTTCGAGCCCCAGATGGTCGAGTTTCGATGATTAATTGGAGACCGGCCGATACGAATCAACGCGCCCCCTCCTCCGTCTCTTTAATTTCACTTGGCTCGCATAAGTCACGCTCCATCCCTCTACCCCAAAGCACCAAATCTCGGATTTATTACGAGTTAATAACCTTGTTAATTCAGCCGGGGCGATTTTCAAAGGGAATTTGGGAAGTGCTTCGAATGTTATCATCCGGGCTTTGATAAGAATCACGAGATAAGCAATCGACGAGTTCCAACATCGGCGCAGGTAATTTTGGAAGCGCCTAATGAATGAGAATCTTTGCCTTTGACGGACCTTCGAACTTAAGAACATTCGATTAGAAGTTGCTCGGGACAGAAAAGTTTGCCATCGGTACTTCAAAGTATCAAACGTCCAGTGAGATAAAGGACGGCACCGATGGTAAGAGAGATAAAGGAGAAACGACGTTCGAGTGACTCATGAAGAAATCCTGGATTTCGACGACTGCAATTGAGTTTGCTGCGTCCGCGTCGCGGGACGGCGAATCTTTATTCGATCGACGAAGCCGGAAGAATCTCAGAGACAAAGGGGACGTTTCGGGTCAGACGAGGGTCAAAGACCGACCGGACGCGATTGCATCAATTGCTGATACCGTGATTAAAGTGGACCAAACTGAAAAGCCATTTTTTCACGATTCCAGTTCATCTTTTACATTTTTCCGCCCAGGATAGGGTGAATGCAAAAGTTTCGATGTATCGAGTAATACGATAGATTTGTTTTTTGAGGTATAAATCTACGGATTAAGGATTTGCGAGCCTACGAATTAATTATTCGAATGAATATGGATAAAACGAGAAAATCGTTTTTCACTCTACACATTTTTGTCGTAAGACACGCCAGTGGAGCGACGCGGGGAAATATTCTTACGGTTCGTAAAATATTTCGACCGAAATCCTTTTATTGCCGGTTTTATGACGCTCCCGGAGTCTCTAGTTTGTCGTACGTACGTGTACGTGTACTAACGCGAGCTTGTATTATTTATGTGCGCGTGTACTGTGTTGGCACGTAGGGTCCACGTCGGCCATTGGGCGCACGTCGGGAATGACGGGCGCAACGCAACGAACATTCCTGGCGTTCGACGACTTCATATCGAGGGGAAACTTTATCCCGTCACTTTTTTTTCGCCCCAATTCCCCCGGAACCCTTTGCGACGTCGTATCCACCCTCGCGTGATTCGGTGAAATTTTTTATCCGTCTCTTTTCTTTCAAAGAGTTGACGTGTTTGAACAACGAGAATTGCATCGAATCGGCTCACTTTATTTGTCAAGAGCGACACATTTTCGTGTTTTTTTTCCCCCTCTTTTTTCGACGCGGCAAAAAAAAGAGCGCCAAACTCGAGGGGATTTCGTTCGCTAGCTTTAAAATACGGAAAATCCTCGTCGCAGTTCTGTATCATCAAAGTGCCGTTTACGGCGAAGCCCGGAATTACGGTAACAGCTGATTATTCAAATGAGGTACTTGCATGCGTTATTGAGTGCTGACTATTATTATAATCCGCTCGTCGCCGATGGGCGAGAAAAAGCAACGAAAAAGTCCCCGGCTAATGTGAAAAGGGAGGTGCGGAAAATTATACAGTGACAAAGTTTAATAGGATTCCATAACCGTGACGCGAAGTGCCGTTCGATTAAAGTCCGCTTCATTTTCAGCCTCGCTCCCAGTCGATTAGAAACAGATAATTTCGTGTTAATGCTTCGTTTGATCCTGGATATTTCGCCGAAACGAAAAAAAAAAGAACCTCAGGTTTCTACCTTGCGTAATAATGAGCGCTTGGAAGTGCAAAAGGAAAGCATGAAAAAAATAAAAGCTTCTTTTCCGCCGTATTTCTGAAAGCGAACCGAACGCGTAATTAAAAAATAAGACGAGCTGCGTTGCCGGAGTGTGAGATGCTCTCTTAACGGCGGGGAACGCTTATCTCGACCCGTTCTGTGCATGAATGTTCCATGCGCCCTAATGACACGCTCTCCTAAAGTCCTAAGCGTTTCAAGTACCACCATACTTAATGGAGTGGAAGACCAAGAAATAACTTATTCGTGGAACGCATTGTAAAGGGCTTTCCCTTCGTGTACTCTCTGTGTACTCAAGCCCACGTCAAAGCCCGTGTCAAAAAAACTTTATCGCTCGAAACAATGACAGCGATGTCATATTAAACAAATTTCCCGGCTAAAAAATGCGATGTTTATGGTAGCTTTTTAATTGTGGCATTTACGTCGCGGGCATGAAAAGAAAGTTTTAAAATTGATGAGGTTGCGCCTCGGGAATGAGTGATATTATAATCGCCGTCTTTCTTTCTGTAATTTAATACAACCCTTTGAAGCGGAGGACTGATGTTACATTTCTGCAGGGAGGCTACGCAAACGAGACCCGTTGTGTAATCATCATAAAAACGTGACTCAGTGTCAACAGTCTGGGGAGAAAAAAAACGGTTACGTCGATGCATCAAGTAATGAGACGTTGGGTATATTAAGAGCCTATTAATTAATGAAACAAATGGAAATTAACGCAGTCGATTTCTTAGGAAATTTTTGCAATTTTCTTTAACAAATCTCTTGGTGATTTGATGGATTTTGTCTAGTTAGTTTGTGAAATAATTCGTTTCGAAATTGCTGGGTTCAACAATGGAAGGCGAAATCATAATATTTTTTGATACATTATAGGATGTTGATAAAAAAGTGACATGTTGAACGAAAGTATTGGCAAAAAATCAAAAATAGTGTCTTCTTAGTTTTCAAGTAAAACGACTTGACAGTTGGCAAACACGAGCACTTTGCCGGAGCCAATCACATGAAAGCTCAATATTTTTTATACGTCGCAGAAAATCATTCTAGGATTTCGATAAAAAAGTGATATGTTGTACTGACATAGCCAACAAAAGTATTGGCGAAAAATGAACTTAAACATGAATTTAAGCATAAAATCTAGGTCAAAATCTTATTCTCAATTTTACCGAACGACCATTTTTCAAGGCTTGAAATCAGCACTTCGACGAAGAATCGAGAAACGAGCTTCGACTAAACCTCGAGCGAAAATGTTACATGTGATTATCGCGCTAGTACAACTTTTCGGCGTTCGCATAAATTATGAATAACACGAATCGGAGTTACTTGCTATGTTTATGGTGATTTGATACGCGAAAGGGTTACGGTCGACATAGTGCGGGCAACCGTAACTTCACCAGCAAAGCCGCTCGTAAAGAGACGAATCACCAACAGACGAATCTGGTCATATTGGCAATACAGCGTAGCAGGCCGGCGTACGTATGCAGATTCATCGGGTTTCATAAATTGGTGGCCGGGAAGCGTATTCTCGTACGTACAGTCCTTGCAAAAAGCTCGCTTTTTCCTCTCGAATAACGTTGCATTCATCGAGAACTTTCCACGACGCGGACGATCGAAGGGGGGGGGGGGGAATTGACCATTTCCGACCGGAAGAGCGCCGGGTGGGGAAAAGGTGTACACCCCCGGGGCCCCCCACCCCC
>JABFQM010001585.1:0-19990 GCA_022816865.1 Zelostemma sp. ZL-2020
GAGATTCCTTGCAATTCGAGTGCGAGTTTGTACAACGGAGTGCTCCGAAACGGTAAGTCCAATTTCCCGGATACTTTCTGTCGGAAAAAGCACGCAAGGAAATGCCTTTCGCGGCTCGAGATGGGCGGATTCGGCCGCGGCAGTAAAAATGGCGCTCGGCCGAGCCGACTCCTGTGTTTTGTCGCTCTGGCAATCAATCCTTGGACCGTTTTACAAGCGTCGCGCGTTCTCTCAACCTCGCAAGGTCGCGCGACGCGCCGTTTCCGGGCGCGGCTCCGTTTTTTCCGCGAAAAAGCCGACACTCCGCTAAAATGTCGGGGCTCGTCCTGCGAGGCCGTTCTTGTTTTTCCATTTGCCTTTTTTACGAGCCGCTGCATTTCTCGGGAAAGGGACGCTGCCCAGAGCAAGAGCCAAAAGGTTATCGCCGGTTTCGGATTTTTCTCGAATGCTCCCAAGGCTTTGAAACCTATTCACCTGTCGATACGCGGGGGGATCATGTACCTGCTTTGACCTAATTCCGCTCTATTGTGCTTCCTGTTTTTTGTCCCCTTCCTCCCTTCAATCAAGTTCCATTGAAATCATACGCGTAACAGCTTATTTTAGCACGCGTATTTTTTATAATAAAAAACCAAATCTTACGAAGCGACGAAAAAATTATTTTCCACAATTCGCGGCAATGTAATTTCGAAAATTACGGTAATTTGCGGAGACGGAGCTATTTTTATCAATGATTTCACGCGATACTTACTCATTAACCGACGATGTTGAACCTGTTGCAATGTCAAATTCTATTCGCGGTTGTCGCCATTTTTAAAAGATCGCTCGCGCGCTTATTTACGAGAAAACAGCGCGAAATTTAAAAGCTCGTAAGCCGCAGTCCTCATTTTTTTAAACGCGTTCCGGCTTCAATGTACACTTGGTTATTCGTAGGGCGTCGTGTTTACTGTTACATCACGCGACTTCACTATGAGTAAAGAAATGAATAAATCACCGCGCATCGTCCTCGGCTCCAAATCTTTTCCTCGAATTCGTCAAAAGCGATGTTTTTTTCTTGCGTTTCTCTTCCTGGAAAAATGTAAACACGGTAGAAAATCGTCGGAACGGTTTAATGACTCGAGTATTTTAAATAGACGAAAGCGATTCAAGGTCAATTGTTTTTATTTCGGGCATTTAAAATCCACTATCAAAAATTTCGAGCGTCAATTAGCGTTTCTAAGAGCATTGGCGTTATTTATAGCGGGGTAATTTTAACCCGAGATGAACAATTTCACATCGCGATCGTACGAAATGTAACTCGAGATATTCGCGAATTTGTCGTCGCCATTACTCTTTTCACGGAGAATTTCTCTGGCTCCCACCTGCTTGTTATCTATTTTTGATTTATCAGTTACAAAATAGTGATAACAACACTCCGGTTCGAGTCTTGGAAGATAAGGGGGATGGTAAACAATACCGTTGAGATAACGATTACGCAATCTTTCTCACACCAGAAATAAATGGATTTTCTCCCGGGAAAGTTATTGGAAAACCCAGGAATTGATTGACGATTTTTCAATCAAGAAATTGGAATTAATTACAGCTTTAATTACACTTACGCCTGCTATTTCCGAAAAGTGTCATGGACTCTGAAAAATGGAGTAAATGCAAGTGGCAACCCTGTGAAAACGCACCCGAGATTCGCGGGGCGACGAGTTTCCAGGAATAGCGAGTCGGAAAAGTCGCGGCCTTATATTTAGACCCGCCCCCGAGGTGCCATGTGCTCGAAGTGTCAGCTTTAAGCCTCGCATTGTTTCCTTTTTTTGTTTACGTTCATCTCTCGACCCAATTAAACCTCCAAACTAAATATTACGTAAGTTTATCTCCGAAACAGAATCTTCGTAAAAAAGCTCGGGCCGTTAATTCCCATGGTCGTCAAAGTTTCGTCGGGATTGATTGATCGATTGTTAAAGCAAAACGTTTGCTCACGTAACGCGGTCGTTAATTGTTCGATCGGCTCAGGGACATCTTTTTTTCCGAACGAGCCCGAGAAAAAGCTCCGTTTTCTGTCTTCATTTGAATTTACGATCGCCCATTTTGTTCGTTATTAGATGCATTTCAGCAGATACCATAAAAATGAGGTTGGAAACATAGCGTCGAACATGAATTTCCGTGAACAATCTCGGCCGTGTAAATGACGGATGGTCGTAGATGAACGCAAATGCGGATGTGACGTCGGTCCCGGCGCGTCCAGCTCGGTTCCCGCAGCATCTGGCCCAGGATTTCGCGCGATTCCCGGGATCGATTAGCGCTTTTAACCCATTTCTCCGAGGCCGGTGTTTCGGAACGGACTTCGAAGCGCGATTCGCCGCGCCAAATTGATTTCTTATCGTCCCCGGGCTCTTTGTTCGTTGTATTCAGCGCTTCTTCCAGTAGGGTTTTGAACGGCCGAAAAAGTACTCGAATTTCTCGGGTCATGCCAGAAACACTCGACGGTATCTCGCCGATAAACGATACGTGCCAAGAAGGTCGTTCTTGTATTAAAGAGCCGACTGTTCGCTTGAATATCAGCTTCGATTCTCGATCGCGGAATGTTTGAAAAAATTTAAACTTTATCGTACGGAAAATATTTACATTTAGAGATGAGTAAATGGCTCCAGTTTTGATAATGAGCATCGTTTGTATTGGAAATTAACGTCGAATGCGACTTTAATGAAGCTATAAAATCGTGTCCACGACGACTTCGTGGGTAAGAAAGGACACGAAGCCCGGCGCCACAGCGACTGCAGTCGGAAAATCAATAGCAACTCTGTGTATATCGTACGCGTTCCTCTCGTCTCGCACGTCGCATCGCGTTGAAAAAAAGACGTCTTATTAGCCGAAGAAATTCGAACGTTTCGTCTAACAAACTCGTCAATTAATTACCCATTCCAAGCGTAATACGTATTTAATTTTAACGCGTTCATAAACGTTTTCTACTTTCCAGAAATTGGATTTAAATCGGGGCTCGTTATCTCTAATTAATTAATTCGTAATTATCAAATGCGACGTTTGTCTGTGATTTGAACCGATTAATTTGTAGGAGCGAGTAAAATGCTGCTGAATTGAACGATTAATTTGGATAAAGTTTTGCGGAAGCAACGAAAACTTTTTCCCGGGTGCGAAATGTTCGTCGCGGCGCATCAATCTTTCACCCGCGTCTCTTTTTTCGCAGAAGAAGATTGGCTACTCGCGTAGCCCAGCGCGAAACTGGACACTGGGTAAACTTAACCTTCCATGATTATCGTGTCATTCACTTTGCGATTCATTTCCGCCCACTTTCGAGCCAAGGTGCTTATCTTTGCGATGCCGCGTTCTCGGGCATGACGCCGCTTACGTAATTGCTCTTAATTCGCCGTAATTGACAGCCAGACACTTGAGAATTTCATTCACGGGTTCGATTTTTCGCTTCCGAAATGGTAAACACGTAATTCCGCCATCGCACATTTCCGGGCTTGGGGAACGATTTTTGTTTTGTTTATGGAAATGTTGGACGAATCTTGGTAAAGCATGAATGGCCAACTTTTTTCGAGGCGTGGGACTCTCATCGCGCGATTGCGTCATCGCGCCCGCGAGTAAATGACGTCATGCGCGTATCATGTAATAAACGCGATGAAAATTATTCCGTGGCATCATTATTTTCGTCCGAAAGGTTGCGGGCCTTGACATTTTCTCGAGGCGATCGATGGGAAATGAGTAATTTAAGGTTTCGGTCCAGTCGATGAAACGAACGATAACAATCTCGCGGCATTGAGTCGGCTGGGAATTTATACGCGGCGGGCAAAGTATCGATCGTTTGCGAGCCCTCTCATCTGCCGGAGCTCTCGTCGTTGTCATCGGAGCAGCGCGAAATCTCGTGGATGTAAAAACTGAGCTCGAGGAAAACCGCGGTAAGCCAATACGCGGGCTTTTTTTCCGTGACCGACCGCAGCATCCGCGAGATGAGATTCTACGTATCTTTTTGCGAGGAACGAGTTTGACCGTTGGTTTTTATTCGTTGCAGAAGTGCCCTTGTCGAGGGTAGCAGTGAGCTGCGGGTGGTCCGATTGAGTAAAAATGACGACCGACATCTCGGTAGTGCGTTCGGGTTGGGACCCGACGCTGCAGCAAGAGATCGTCGACGAATACGAGTACGACGGGGGCAACTCGAGTTCCCGACTTTTCGAGCGTTCCCGCATCAAAGCCCTCGCCGGCGAGCGTGAATTGGTCCAGAAGAAGACTTTCCAAAAATGGGTAAACTCGCACCTGGTGCGATGCTCGTGCCGCATCGGGGACCTCTACACGGACCTCAGAGACGGCAAAATGCTGATCAAGCTCCTCGAGATTCTCTCCGGTGAACGGTTGCCGCGTCCGACGAAAGGCAAAATGAGGATTCATTGTCTGGAAAATGTAGACAAAGCCTTGCAATTCTTGCGCGAGCAGAGGGTGCACCTCGAAAACATGGGCTCCCACGACATCGTCGATGGCAATCCCAGGCTCAGCCTTGGCCTCATCTGGACCATCATTCTACGCTTCCAGATTCAAGACATCACCATCGAGGAAACCGACAATCAAGAGACGAAATCCGCCAAGGACGCGTTGCTCCTCTGGTGCCAAATGAAAACGGCCGGCTACCACAACGTCAACGTCCGCAATTTCACGACTTCCTGGCGCGACGGCCTCGCCTTCAACGCCATCATTCACAAGCACCGACCTGATTTGATCCAGTTCGACAAGCTCTCAAAGTCCAACGCCATCTACAACCTTAATAACGCTTTCAACGTCGCCGAGGACAAGCTCGGCCTCACGAAACTTCTCGACGCCGAGGACATTTTCGTCGATCATCCCGACGAAAAATCCATCATCACCTACGTCGTCACTTATTACCACTACTTCTCGAAGATGAAGCAGGAAACGGTCCAGGGTAAGAGGATCGGCAAGGTCGTGGGCATCGCCATGGAAAACGACCGCATGATTTTCGAATACGAGAGTCTGACCAGCGATCTCTTGAAGTGGATCGAAGGCACGATTCAGGCCCTGGGCGATCGGCGCTTCGCCAATTCCCTGGGCGGTGTCCAGTTCCAGCTGACCCAGTTTTCGAATTACCGCACCGTCGAAAAACCGCCCAAGTTCGTGGAAAAGGGCAACCTCGAGGTCCTCCTCTTCACCCTCCAATCCAAGATGCGAGCCAACAATCAAAAGCCTTACACGCCGAAAGAGGGCAAGATGATTTCCGATATCAACAAGGCTTGGGAGCGGCTGGAGAAAGCCGAGCACGAGCGCGAGTTGGCGCTGCGCGAGGAGCTCATTCGCCAGGAAAAGCTGGAGCAACTGGCGGCGAGGTTCAACCGAAAAGCCAGCATGCGAGAGACTTGGTTGTCCGAGAACCAAAGGCTCGTGTCTCAAGACAATTTCGGCTTCGACCTGGCAGCCGTCGAGGCAGCCGCGAAAAAGCACGAGGCCATCGAGACGGACATCTTCGCTTACGAAGAGCGCGTCCAGGCGGTCATGGCGGTGTCCCAGGAACTCGAGACGGAGAATTATCACGACATCGAGAGGATAAATGCCCGGAAGGATAACGTTTTGCGGCTGTGGAATTATTTACTGGAATTATTACGGGCCCGGCGCACGAGGCTCGAGCTGTCGCTGCAGCTGCAGCAAAACTTCCAGGAGATGCTGTACATACTCGACAGCATGGAAGAGATCAAATTGCGTTTGTTGACCGACGATTACGGCAAGCATTTGATGGGCGTGGAAGATCTTTTGCAGAAGCATTCTTTGGTCGAGGCGGATATCAACGTTCTCGGCGAGAGGGTCAAGGCCGTCGTGCAGCAGAGCCAGCGTTTCCTGGAGCAAGGCGAGGGTTATCGGCCTTGCGACCCCAGCATCATCGTCGAGCGCGTCCAGCAGCTCGAGGACGCGTACGCTGAACTCGTGCGTTTGGCCGTTGAACGCCGTGCCCGGCTCGAGGAGTCGCGCAAACTCTGGCTCTTCTACTGGGACATGGCCGACGAAGAAAATTGGATCAAGGAGAAAGACAAGATCGTTTCTACGGGCGACATCGGTCATGACTTGACGACCATAAATCTGCTTTTAACCAAGCACAAGGCCCTCGAAAACGAGGTCCAGTCGCACGAGCCCCAGCTCATGGCCGTCGCCGCCGTCGGCGACGAGCTCGTTCGGCAGCAACATTTCGGCTCCGACCGTATCCAGGAACGACTCCAGGAGATTTTGACCATGTGGAATCATTTACTGGACCTCGTAGCGTTCCGCCGTAAACGCCTTACCGAGGCCGTCGATTATCACCAGCTGTTTGCCGACGCCGACGACATCGACATGTGGATGCTCGACACTCTGCGTTTAGTTTCTTCGGAAGATGTTGGCCGGGACGAGGCCAATGTCCAGTCGTTGCTGAAGAAACACCGAGACGTGACGGACGAGCTGAAGAACAACGCGGCCATCATCGAGCAGCTTCACCAGCAAGCCTCGCAACTCGGGGAACAAGACGCCGCGTCACGCGACGTCGTCGAGCGACTCGCTTCCATCGACTCGAGGTACAAAGAACTTCTCGAGCTCGCCAAGTTGAGACAACAGCGACTCCTCGACGCGCTTTCTTTGTACAAGCTTTTCAGCGAGGCCGATGGCGTCGAGCAATGGATCGGCGAGAAGAATCGAATGTTGGACACGATGGTACCGGCCAAGGACATCGAGGACGTGGAGATTATGAAGCATCGGTACGATGGTTTCGAGAAGGAGATGAACGCCAACGCTTCGCGGGTCGCTGTTGTTAACCAGCTCGCTCGTCAACTTTTACACGTTCAACATCCGAACTCGCAGGACATCGTTAAGCGGCAAAACGAGCTTAATCAGAAATGGGCCGAGCTTCGGGACAAGGCCGAGAACAAAAGGGATGTTCTTAACTCGGCGCACGGCGTGCAAACGTTCCACATCGAATGCCGGGAGACCGTTTCTTGGATCGAGGATAAAAAGAGGATTTTGCAGCAGACGGATAGTCTCGAGATGGATTTGACAGGGGTCATGACCTTGCAACGCCGGCTCAGCGGGATGGAGCGTGACCTAGCGGCGATTCAGGCGAAACTCGATGCTCTGGAGAGCGAAGCTCGAGCCATCGAAGATCAACATCCGGAAGAAGCCGCGATCGTACGCGAGAAGATTTCTCTGATACACAATATTTGGCAGCAACTGACGCAAATGCTGAAAGAGCGCGACGCGAAACTCGAGGAAGCCGGTGATTTGCATAGATTCCTGCGTGACCTTGACCACTTCCAGACGTGGCTTACCAAGTCGCAGACCGATGTCGCCAGCGAGGACGAGCCTTCGAGTCTCGCCGATGCCGAGCGTTTGCTGACGCAGCATCAAAATATCAAGGAAGAGATCGACAATTACACGGACGATTACCAGAAGATGATGGAGTACGGCGAGAGATTGACGAGCGAAGCCGACGACGACGTTCAGTACATGTTTTTGCGCGAGAGGTTGAATGCTTTGAAAATGGGCTGGGAAGAACTGCATCACATGTGGGCGAATCGGCAGAATTTGCTCTCGAACTCGTTGAATCTGCAAATTTTCGACCGCGATGCCAGGCAGGCCGAAGTTTTGCTGTGCCAGCAAGAGCACGTGCTCGCCAAGGACGAGACTCCGGGGAATTTGGAGCAGGCGGAAAATATGATCAAGCGGCACGAGGCTTTCATGACGACCATGGACGCCAACGACGACAAAATCAACAACGTCGTGCAATTCGCCGGGCGCCTCGTCGACGAAGGGCATTTCGCCGCCGACAAGGTCAGGAAAAAGGCGGAGAACGTTAACGAGCGCAGAAACGTGAACCGCGCCAAGGCTAATCAACTCTTGGACAAACTGCGCGATCAACTGCAACTGCAAATGTTCCTCCAAGACTGCGAGGAGCTCGGCGAGTGGGTCCAGGAGAAACATATTACTGCTCAGGACGAGACTTATCGAAGCGCTAAAACGGTGCATAGCAAGTGGACGCGGCACCAGGTAACTTTGGCTTTTCTTGTTATTTTTACGAATCGAATTTGGTGATGAGAATTGTGGTTTTGCAGGCGTTCGAAGCGGAAATAACGAGCAACAATGCTCGTTTGCACCAGCTGCAAGCGGCGGCGGATGAGCTGATTCAACAAAAGCCTGAACTCGCTGGCATCATCGTTCCCAAGGTCGATGAGTTGGTGGACCAGTTCGAAGTGTTGAAAACGACGACGCATAATAAGGGCGAGCGGCTGTTTGACGCGAATCGCGAGGTCCTGATCGAACAATCTTGCGACGATATTGACTCCTGGATGAACGAGCTCGAGAAGCAGATCGAAAGCACCGACACGGGCTCGGATTTGGCGTCGGTTAACATTCTCATGCAAAAGCAGCAAATGATTGAGACGCAAATGGCGGTGAAAGCGAAGCAAGTCACAGAACTCGACAAGCAAGCGGAACATTTGCAACGTACCGTGCCCAACGAGAAGATGGAGGAGATCAAATGCAAAAAGGCGATGGTTGCGGACAGGTTTGTTTTTACAGAATTGTTTTTATTTCGTGCTTGGGATCGAAATTGAATGTTTACTTTGTTTTAGATTCGAGCAACTGAAGGCACCGCTGGTCGAGCGCCAGCGCCAGCTGGAAAAGAAAAAGGAAGCGTACCAGTTTCGTCGCGACGTGGAAGACGAGAAACTTTGGATCGCGGAAAAGATGCCGCAGGCAACGAGCAGCGAGTACGGCACGTCCCTTTTCAACGTGCACATGCTCAAGAAGAAGAACCAGAGCTTGCGCACGGAAATCGAAAACCACGAACCGCGCATCAATTCGGTGTGCGACAATGGCAGGAAATTGATAGACGAGGGTCACGAAGACAGGGATGAATTTAACGGGCGCATCGACGAGCTCTTGGCCAAGTGGCAAGAGCTCAAGGACGCGATAGACGAGAGAAACAAACATTTGCTGCAAAACGAAAAAGCGCAGCAGTACATTTTCGACGCGACCGAGGCGGAGTCGTGGATGAGCGAGCAGGAACTTTACATGATGGTCGAGGATCGGGGCAAGGATGAAATTTCCGCTCAAAATTTGATGAAGAAGCACGAGTCGTTGGAGCACGCGGTCGAAGATTACGCGGAAATGATTCGCCAGCTCGGAGAGATGGCGAGGCAGCTCATTAGCGATCGGCATCCTCTTTCGGACCAGATCGCCATCAAGCAGTCGCAGGTGGATAAGCTCTACGCGGGCTTGAAAGATCTCGCCGGCGAACGGCGCGCTAAGCTCGACGAGGCTCTTCAGCTCTTCATGCTCAACCGGGAAGTCGACGATCTCGAGCAATGGATCGCCGAACGCGACCTTGTGGCCGGCAGCCACGAGCTCGGCCAAGACTACGATCACGTGACCCTGCTTTCCGAAAGATTCAAGGAATTTGCCAGAGATACCCAGTCAGTCGGCAAGTATCGCGATTTTAGAAGGGAATACTTTTCAAACTGATTCGAGTTTTTATGTACTAATGAAAAAAATGCATTTCTTCAGGTTCGGAAAGAGTCGATGCGGTAAATGGCATCGCGGACGCGTTAATCGCTAAAGGCCATTCCGACGCAGCCGCCATCGCCGAGCGCAAAGATGGTCTCAACGAAGTCTGGCAGGATCTTCTCGAGCTCATCGAGACTCGCACTCAAATGTTGGCCGCGAGTCGCGAGCTCCACAAATTTTTCCACGATTGCAAAGACGTGCTCGGCCGCATTCTGGAGAAGCAAAATGCGATGTCGGACGAGCTTGGTCGCGACGCTGGTTCCGTGTCGGCGCTTCAACGTAAACACGTTAACTTTATGCAAGATTTGTTTACGCTCCAGAGCCAAGTGTCACAGATTCAAGAGGAATCGGCCAAGCTGCAAGAAAGCTACGCCGGTGACAAGGCGAAGGAGATAACGAACCGCGAGGCCGAGGTTGTCGCTGCCTGGAACAACTTGCAAGTTCTGTGCGAGGGTCGCAAGGCCAAGCTCGAAGACACGGGCGACTTGTTTAGATTCTTCAACATGGTCCGCATGCTAATGATTTGGATGGACGATGTAGTCAGGCAGATGAATACATCTGAAAAGCCGCGAGACGTTTCGGGCGTCGAACTGCTCATGAACAACCACCAGAGTTTAAAAGCAGAAATCGACACGAGACAAGACAATTTACTGGCGTGCATTAATTTGGGTAAAGATTTGTTGGCGCGAAACCACTATGCCAGCTCGCAAATCAAGGAAAAACTCGCAGCACTCACGGATCACAGAAACGCGTTGCTGCATCGCTGGGAAGAGCGATGGGAAAATTTGCAACTCAGTGAGTATTTTTGGGGGTGAAAAGTAATTGTTATTGGTACAGTAAACGATAATTAACGATGCACAATTGTTTTGCAGTTTTGGAAGTGTACCAGTTCGCGAGGGACGCGGCTGTGGCAGAAGCGTGGCTGATTGCACAGGAACCGTATCTCATGAGCCTGGAACTTGGGGTGCGAAGATTACGCGTTTTTGAAACGCTCTTTATTGCATTTTGCAAAGAAATGTATGGCCTTGACATTGATTTTTGTTTTCATTTGCAGCACACTATTGACGACGTCGAAAACCTGATTAAGAAACACGAAGCTTTCGAAAAATCGGCGGCTGCGCAGGAAGAACGATTCAGTGCCTTGAGACGACTGACTACGGTGAGAGGGGAAACCTCGTGGGCTCCACTGTGTAGTTTTCGCTAGAAAGTTTTTACTTTCAGAAAAGTCTCTGAACTTTCGGAGAAGAAATCGTTTCATCTTGCTCGCACTTTTTTTATACAGAAAACACTAATGCATGTAACTGTGTTCTCTTGTAGAAGATGCTTGGTAGCGACCTTGTACTGGGTTTGATGGTAGCGGAACTCGATCACGACATTTCATTTGACATGCACTATCCTCCTAAATCCAATAATAGCATTCTTCCGAAACCCCAAAAATTAGTTTACTCTGAAGGCACGTGCGTACGACAAATTATTCTCGCGTCGAATCGCTTCAAAAGTTTGTCGAAAAAATGGCGCGAATTAGCTGCGGACGAGTGCCTCGAGTCGAATGGCGCTTTTGATTTGGAAAATTCTCTCTTTATTATTCGCAATTTGAACCGCAGAATCCGAGAAGTGATGGCGCAACTCGCTAATAATCGAGTTGTCGAAAGAACTTCCGATTCTTGCGGCAATTTGACGTCGTTTAATGAAACGCTAAAGTTATGGGATTCGGCACAGTCGGTTCACAATGTTTCTTTGTCGGAGTACGAAAATGCCTTGAGAGTGGAAAATGCACGCAATTCTTTAGCCTCTGAATGTCTGCTTTCGTGGTCTCGTAAATGCGTAAGTAACTTTTTGCGACTGGTTGTTGGAACTTAATTTCTCGATCTCGTACATTTTGTAACCAATTTTTTGCCAACATTACTCGGTATGTATACCACAAGTTTGAAGATGATTAAGAGTCTTTTTTTCTAAAACGCAGTTCGAGTTGAAGGAATTAAAACGCCGAGAACAAGAAAGAGAAGAAGAAGAAAGGCGCAAGACGGAAGAAGCCGCAGCCGCCGAAGCAGCGGCCGCAGCGGCAGCCACGGCCGCGCAATTAGCCGCTACCACGTCCGACACCAGCCCCGAAGAATCGAGTAGCAGGTATAAACAATTCCACACTTTTTTTTCATTAATAGCAATTTTCACTAACAAAACCTTCGTATTTTCCAGGGCACGAGCGGACGAAAAGAAGCGACAAGAGAGCGGTAAATATTACGCGATTGTTGCCCCCAGTCATTGTTTACGAGTCCCTAAATGTGTCTGTACAGCGCAGCAATTTTTGTTTACAAATTCAAACTTTTTACCGAGTTTTTATCAACCGCATGCAACTCTAACAGTCACTAAAATAAATGCTTCCGCGTACCCATTGTACACGTTTTGGTAAATCGCGCACAATTTCATGCTCTCTGCTGGTGAAGGAACGGATCGAAAACTAATTTTGCGATTAATCATTGTACACGTCTCGCTATGAAAGTCAAGGCCATCGACGTTCATGTTTCTTAACATTTGGTTTGGTCTGACGAGTTGTCTCGAATCAGCTGCACTTTTCAGTCTCTCGCACCGCTTTTTTAACTTGGTGCTGCGATTCTTCCGAAAGGCTGTAATCGGAAAAAGGTAAGACTTTTTAAGCGCGTTAATTTCTCCATTTATTTTCGTAGTTTGTTGTAAATCGACGCGAGAATAACAAGAAAATGGAGAAAAGTTGTGAAATAGTCTTGACCTTGGGGTATTTCATCGTCATTCAATAGCTCCAACGCTTTCCAAGTTTGTGTAGCATGCGAAGAAATTTATGTATGGGCTTTAGTACGTAGTTGATTAATAATTGAAAAGCATGAATTAATGATTGGCTCGGTACAGTAGTGCATGCGCAGCATCGTATGAAGCTGCCAATCGCTGAAGAGGAATCGAAGCATGCATCGCCACCATCTTTACCGAAAAAACCCTCAACTCCAACCCCGTCGGCGGCAGCAAGTAAGTCAAAGTCAAAATTGGCCATTCAAGTTTCGAAATTTCTCTTCTTGCCAGAGTTGACGGAAGATTTTCCACGTAATAAAGTAGTTATGTTCCCGCATGCGCATGTAGCGCGAAAAAAAAGTAGAAAGCTCTGTAAAAAGTTGCATCGAATGAAGAAAAAGGAATTTTTGTAAACACGTAAATTTTGATTCGTTTCAAAGCAAGTCATTTGTGTTGTGTGCGTGTGTGTAATGTAAAGCGTTCAAAGGCGGCTCCGAATCCGGTACCTTGAGACGCAAGGAACGCAGTCGCAGCAAGTCGCCTTTCAGAAGCTTCCGCTGGAAAAAATCGCCGAAATCCCCGAGTTTGGATCGCAGCGGCGTGAGCGACGACGAGCCCGGATTTTACGGTGAGTTAAATGAACCGCGACAAAAATGCGAAGAATAAATCAGCGGTGGGAAAAATTCCATTTAGGTAGAGCGTTTTTAAAGATTTTCAAGTTTGTGCACGAATTATAGCGTAAACTCGTTACATTTTTATCTGAAATAGACACCGAGAGCAATTGCATTCGTTAAATCGAACAGGTGAGTGATAAAAGTCGGACGAAACAGTTGTTAATCGCAGGTTGAGTTTTACTAATGCCACATTTGTCATTAATGAGGACGTCGGAGAGCATAAAATGTGGGGCGAAATTGTGACGAGGCTTTAGGTTTTTAACAGCGCAATTGCCGAAAATTTACAGAACAAAAGAGTCCGACCGATGACGTGCTGTTCGAGGGTTTGCTGATTCGAAAGCACGAATGGGAGAGCACGACGAAGAGGGCGACGAATCGATCTTGGGACAAGCTGTACATGGTTCTGCGAGGGCAGAGCTTGCTTGCGTACAAAGACCAAAAGTCCTTTAAGTCTGCTCCGAATCAACCGCACAAGGGAGAAATCGCCCTTGACCTTAAAGGAGCCAACGCCGTCGTGGCGAGTGATTACACGAAGAAACGACACGTCTTACGAGTAAAGTGAGTAGATCGATTGATTGAGACGTTTTTTTCATGTATTTTCATACTGTTTTTTATTTACAGGGCGCAGAGCGGAGTCGACTTTTTGTTCCAGGCCAAAGATGACGCTGAAATGCAAGAATGGATAACGATGTTGAAACAGGCCATAGAGGGTACGAGTGGCGCTGGCACGTCCCGAGCGCACACGTTGCCCGCTCCCATGCAAGCAGAAACGAAGCGACGCAGCTTCTTTACCCTCAAGAAAAAGTGAGTCTCGCGCGAAAGAAGAATTCGTCATTTGTTTGTTCATCTCATCAATATTCATTCTCGCACATTTGATCGCGAGGCTTCGCGAATTCGAGTCGTCGACGCGCCTCGCAACGCACCCCCAATCATCTAGCATTTGTCATATTTTAGAAAAGCCAAAAAGTAGAAAGCCAATGCGAAAAAAGTATGAAAAAACAGTTACACAATTGGAACAACATTTAGATGCGGTGAGTCGCACACATCATCATCATCATCATCGTCAGATGTTGTATCGTCGTGCACGACTGCGTCATACCAGTTGATTTTGCGTTCTCTTCCTTGTCACTTTTTTTACATTTTTCTTTGGTTCGTTGTTACATGGGAAATACTTGGAGAATGTTTTTCCAATTGTGAATGCGGTATCGTCCTGACACTGTCGTGCTTCATGCAAACGTCACGAGTTGTTGCTGTTTTTTCTCATTTTTTCCCAGAGACACTCGTAGCTTGTGACCTTGGGCATAGTTGACAACCCAGTAATGCAAGTTTAGGTGCTTGCTTGATTGTAAAAATTGTACTTTTTTTTTGCTCATAGATTTGAAATTTGTGTAATTTGTGCCTCGCTATCGTCGCATACATTTGCATTTGTTCCTTTGATTTGATTGGAAAGTTAATAAAGGGCGACTCTGAAAATTACAACTATGAAAAACGAGCAAAAGTCTCGTTACATTTGTTAGATGAAATTGTAACTTGGAACGTAGTTAGTGTTATTTGAAAGTGTCGAGTTACTCTAATTTTAACTACTTTTTCAGCTAAACTGGAGGGTCAAATACGCGGTATTGGCTGGTTGAAGGATACATATTTCGTCGCTCTACGTGGTTAAAGCAACGCAAATACAAACTGACTCGAAAGTTTCGACCGCAGCAGCGTCAATTTTGGGACACGGAAAAAATGGCATAAACGAGCAGCCAGGGCTGTAAAGCTGGCGCAATCGCCGCGTTCTTATAACGTTTCCACGCTACAACTTTTTCCCATTTCTCGGCATGCTTCTTTTTTAAACCCTACCCCATTCTCCTTCTTTTACCGACCCGACAAAGCGCACAAACTGGCTTCAATATGATATATCTTGTCGCGTTTCGATGACTGCCATGATTGCGCCAGTTTGGGAATTTTAAGAATGTAAGAAAAGCGAAATTGAAGAGCGCGGCTCTTTTACCAATTGTTACCTTTTTTAATATTCGTCCCGTTCTACTCGTATGTACTTTAGAACGTAACAACTCGCATTATCGAGATGCGGGGTCTGCAATGCTTCTTTAAATTTTCGTAATTCTTTCACGTCAGTTTTTTTCCCGGCGGGCATGGCCTTGACGATGGAACGGCGTCTATTCCGTTCTCGAATTTGAAAGCCGCGACCCGCCCAAACGCTAATTTATGTACGTCCCACGTTCTTTTATAAATATATATAAATGAATATATATATAAATATAAATATATAAATATTAAAGAAATGAAAAAGTTGTGAGAATAAATGATTACAAATAATATATATGAAACTTGTCTGTATATGCGAAGCTCTTTCCTTTTAAAACGGCCTCCTTTGGTTGACAGCGTCGTTGTTGTTGTTGTTGCTGTTGTTGTTGTTGACGGAGCAGAAATTCAGAGGTGGAAAGCAAACTTTTGGGCCGTTTTTGGGGAACAGAACAGTCGGTTATTGCGGTAACTTTTCGGTTCTTCCCTTTGCATTTTGGTTTCCAATTTTCCTGGGTTGCGCGAGAAGGGCCGACTTTTATACTTCTTTTTGTATTTTTAATAGCTGCAACTTTTTTATAAACTTGTTAACGAAAATACTTCAAGCGTCAACATTTTAGGTCGTAATGGGTCGAATCGGCATTTTCTCGAGTTTTTCATTTGCATTGCCTTTTTCCTCGATGCAACATTTTACAAAGTTTGACAGCGGGAGAGACGATCGATTTGAACATTATCAATAAATCGCCGCGCTAGAACATTCTAGCGTATCATTATCAGCCGGCAAACAAACTGTGATTAAAGTTTTTCCTCCGAAATGATAAATTTATCTCGTAGAAAGCAGAATTTTGTTTGTCGGCCAAAAAGTAGGACGAAAGGAATGCGACGCGATACGATTTAGACATTCGATTCTCATGTTTACTCGCGCATGTTTTACTAAAGAAACAGACATTTTCAACGTTTCGCTTCAGCAAATCACAGTGTCATTCGTATCCGAAAAAATGAAGATGGTTGTAAACAAAATTTATCCTCGCGATGAATTTTGTGTCGCTGGCTGAAAGCTTTGGCCAATAAACAAATCCATTTCCTGGTTGTCGAATCAAAAAAAGTATAATAATTATATGAAATATATCATAGCAGTTGCAGCCCATTCATCCTCAACTACTCATACATCGCAGAGTTTGGATGATATACATGTACTTTATATAGACGTTGAACATGCAATACGACATAGATTATTATATAAAACGTCTTGGACAAATCTGCTTTTTGTTATAGAAAAATAAATCAAAGTGTGTTTTAAAAGAATTTCTTTCCGCAATTTTCTACCGTTCATTAAGTTGGCCCTTTTAGACGTAGATTTTCGTAGATTCGAAATTAGCATTTCCCTCTTTTTGTGGTAGAAAAAATTTACGAAGTGGGGAACTAAATTGCAGCAATTTGTTTCGACTTTTTGCGAATTTCATCAAGTTTTCTTCAGTTTCTCGAGCCAGGCACTCAGTTTTTAGAGAATGAGTAATTTTGCGTTGATAACACGTATCGTTGCGGTCAGTCGTTGACAAAGACTTTGAGTGACGTTGAAAACCCAAGGAAGTGATAAAAACTTATTCGAGGAAAAAAGTACCGAACCACGACGAATGATTCATGGCTGAATTGTTCAAAATAATCAAATTCGGGAAAAAAGAAGGCCGTAATTTTGTATTTTCATTTATTTAAACTTGGAAAATGAAAAATATAAATTTTGTTATAAATAAATTAAAAAGAAACTTTAACTTCTTTCGTCTAAATTTTAAATTATCTTAATTACTAATTGATTCGGAAAAATAACCCTCGGAGTAAAAATACGAAAAAATCATTGTTTTGTTGTTCTGATGTTATGCAGTGCACGAAATGTGTGTATAAATAGAGAAATTTTATCTTCACTCTAAAAAATGTTTCCTCGAGGTGATAATGTTTATTTTTCCACGCTTCACATTTCGTTGATGTTTCGAGTTCTTGCCGTCATCATAAAAACTGATGAAACCTGATAAAGTAGAATACGTTTATTTATACTCCTTTACAATGGAAATATTTTCCCATACGGATCGGCTTCCTGGAATTTACACGAAGAAAAGAACAAACGAAATCATAATGGTTGCAATTCCAGCGTAAAATTATCCAACAAATCTATAAATAACATTTCGGAACGCGACGATTTCCTAATCGACTTTTGATTTTGGCGCGCTTCATTTGAATGTCACGTGACGATGATCGAGTTTCCAGAGAGTTTTTTTAATTTTAAAGAAAAAAGGTGACGCGGGAAAAATTGCTCAACTAGGAAAGGCATGATTTATAAAACGAGGACTTTCTTAGATTACTTTTTTTGTTGTAGAGAAGTAAAAAAAACTCACTGCCCGAAGTCACACTTATCACTCGCCTAAAAATGGCGTCCTCGCGAGAGGGAGAACGTCGAATGTTTTCGACTGTCCGATCCGAACTGCGAACAACAACTGCTTCTTCAGTTTAGACAAGATGGTCGCTCGGGGAACGTCGACCTCGTGTCGACTTGTGTTTACACTGTGTTTTTTTATTTTTACAAGTCGCAACAATGGCGAGAGTTTCGGTGACAAAACGCGAACGCCACGTTCCATCGAGAACAGTGAAATTGCGTCCTGGAAGCAACCGATTATCATGGAACGCGACGACCGAGTCGGGGAAACGTCATTCGTCAGGACTCGACGAGGTGCCGAATCCACGCCTGAACCCAAGCAAACTCCCCCGCAAAACAACCCAAACATTACGGCAAAGGTAATCCCTGCGCGTTCGAAATATTCAAAAAAGCTCGCGAGATTCGCGGGCTTTCCCCGAAAAAAGTAGCCGTAACAATTTCGCAAGCTCATTCTGCGTCACGTTTTTGGGCCGCGCTCTCGATGAAAGAGGTGCATCGCGATTTATATTCGGGCAATTTGTCAATTGAGATTACTGCCGCTACAGTGCAAGCGGTTGTTATTGCACCGAGGTCAATAACCACCTATTTTGCAATTGAAATATCAACTACGGAGTTGCGCGATTAGCGAATGTTTTCGTTCGCAAACGAGATCAGCTTTTCCCGAGGCATTTTCGGGACGATTGATCTTTCGACCAATACTTCGCGATGTTTTCGAAATCGATATTTTTCTTCTTACGATACCGAAGATTAATCATCAAGCTAGCAATTTTCCGCGACGCCTTTTTTTGCTTAGTCATAATATTGCGCGCAATTTTTAGTTATCTCCGTTTTTCCAACGCTATTCGACGGAAACAAGCTTTCTCCTCGCCTAAAATTCTCAGCTATCATTTCATCGATTACCTAAACAAAGAATAATCAAAACAAAACATATTTATCTTCCACTGTTTTCGATGTATATAAATAAATCCTCAATCAACGTTATCTCCGTTTCTTTATCTACCTTATTACTCCTACCTACGAAAACTAAAAAAAAAGATAATTCCCAAGTTTTTATCGGCACTCGCAGAGCGTAACCTTGTCTTTTCCTTACCGGCGTCGCACCTAATTAAACATCGCTTTATTTTTACACTCGAAATAAAAAAAGTCGTCTTCCATGCTTCACAAATCGCGCGAATCTCGACCACATTTCTCTACGAAATTATTCCTGATAAAGCAAAGAGATTAATTTCTCCGGAGTGTTTAATCTTTCATTGTTCGAGGCAACAAAAACAGTATCAATACCACATTTGTAATCATATCAAACTACAAATTAGTCACCGAGGATCGTATTATTTACGTAGAATTGGCGAGCATTTCCGAGCGATGAATCATGCATGTTGAAAAAAGAGACTCTAAATAAACTTTCCAATAATCAGCAAACAATCGTGGTTTATTACGAATGATAAATTGAGAGGATTAGCCGAGATTGAAACTTTCTTTTGAGTAAAATGTAAACGTGAATTTGCAGATAAACGAGCTAAACGATTCCCATCAGCAATTGATGGTACATTGGGTCGGCGAGGGATCCAACATAATAATATGCCTGGCAAGAGATAGCACACCAGTGGTTCGCTCTCAAGGAGGGAGCAAATTACCAGTAATGAATACACCCAGTGCCGTATACATCAGCTACGACTACGGCGACAATTTCGAGAACAAAACGTCCAACTTCAAAGTCTCCGAATCGCGTAACGCTCCGTACGCCACGGTCGACAAATTTTACAACAACCCCATGTCCTACAACATCGTAAGTCGATCACATCTCATTTTCCGTTCATTTTATCTAATTTTCCGTTCATTTTTGTAGTGCGTTTTCACCGACACGAAAAATAAGCTAATCTTCGTGACGCCCGACGGCGGGAGAACTTTCAAACGCACGCAACTGGATTTCCATCCGAGCGAAGTGTTTTTCTATGGAGAAAAGGCCGATCAATTTGCCATACTGGATAAAATTAGCAGCGACAGGAAGGTACGGAAGCAGCGAGGCGTAGACGACAAAGTGAAGCGGTTTTAATGAGAGCTTGCTTTTTTCCAGCTGGTTGACTACGCGGCTTTGGTCGGCTTGCCTTCGCGCAAAACGTACGCAATGTTTCAGCTTTATGTGAAATCCGTCTTTTTGCTTCCGACGCCGCCGAGGGATTCGATTGGGCAAGATTCGTCGATACGTCGTTACATGATTATCGAACGCATGGAACCTTCTGGTGGGAATGCTATAATTGATTTGTATCTTTACCACTACCATATTTTGGGTTATCACCATGGGATGGCAAACAACGAGACCCATAGTAAATCCGTCATCATCAAGGACGTCGAAAGTTTCCAAATCAAGGGGGATTTCATGTTTGCGACGAAATTGTCAAAGTGCTCGGATTGTGTAAGCGCTCATTTTACCTTGAAATGTGCTTTTGCATTTGTACATTGGAAATTAAAATTGAAATATCTCATTTTAGGGCACTTCGAAATGTCTTATTTTAAGACACTTCGAAATATCTTGTATTGAGACACCTCCAGAAGTGTCTTGTTTTAAGATATT